>SCLG01000215.1:182114-210115 GCA_004367875.1 Oikopleura albicans
ACCGTTTGTCGGCGGTGGTGGCGACAATCCAGTGTCGATAGTAAAATTTGTGATTTTTATTAGTTAGTCTTTTAATGTCCTCGTCGTCGATGCCGTCGATGGATCGCTCCAGGTAGGCCAAAAATTGCTCATGTTTATCGCCATTGCGCAGCAGTCGGTAAATAGTTTGAGCAATTTCTTTGGCATGTTGAATTTTCAAATCGATACAGTTTTCTTCTTTGACTCCATTACTTGGGTACCTAAAATAATTGATGAACTCTATTCCAGGTCGTTCACTACCATTGCTGAGCAGTCAGTGATTGTATTTTCCAAATAAGGTTGAGTTTTAGCTGCTAATTGTAAATTACAATTTGTAATCGAATATCCTTAGTATAGGAAACATTTTTTATCAATTATTATCAACCCTACACTGTGATTGCTCTTCTACGAACATCAAAAATTTGTTACCGATTATTTCGAATTTGATTTACCCAGAAGAAATCGATAAAAAGGCTTACCTTATAAGCTGTCCCACATAAAACGTAATGTACGAGTAAATCTGTACACACATATATTTGAAAAAATAAAATATTTTTGAAGTAGTATTTCTCGATTTCATCATCTCTCTGTGCCTATTTGGTACTTGAACTATTATTTTAAATAGGTATTGACAATACCGTATTGTTTATCCCTTTGGCACTGTTTGCGGATAATTATTTGTCCAGAGAAAATGATCGAAAAATGAAGTATTTTTAGGAAAGCCGGCAATACCGCAAGTAGGTGCATTTTGATTGGTTCGAAGCGGCGTTGAACACCTGCTAAACCTTACATTAACCACTGATTGCCCCTGTGTTCCAAATTGTGGCAATGTGTTAAATTATTTTGAGTCAAGAAGTTTTTAACGTGAATTTTTTTTGGTTCAAAAAGTTTTGGAATCTACTAATCTACTGATCAGTTTAAAAAAAAAATCAGGCAAAAAAAATATGTTTAAGGGGGTTAAAAAACTGAAACCATTTTTAGCTGAAAAATGGTTAAAATTGAAAAAAAAGTACTTTTTTGAGTAGTTTTTCAAAAAAATTTTTCTGCAGATTTAATTAGTTTTTTGAGCTCTATCGATCTGCAAAAGTAGTTTTTTGATTTGGGGAGGTCGAAAAAAAGTTGTTCTTTGATTTTGAGAACCACCAATAGTCTAAAAAAACATCCAAAAAAGGTTTACAGGGCCCTCTGATTTACAAAATTTTTAAAGTCTAAAAACCGTTTGAAAGCTCCATCGCTTTTTGGTAAACTTCGCTGTCGAGGTCTCTGTGTATTATTTTCAATATTTCTCATTATAAAAAAACTGTGTATCCGGTGTTATATTATATAACTATAGATTGTGAGTGTTATAAGTGCGTTTAGGAGTGTTTTTATAAAACCAAAAAGTCAGTTGGTCAAACAGAAAATGATTTGTGACAAAAACACATGGTATAATATTTCTACATGTAGTGTAAAAGTATGAGATCCACTTCTGAAGGAACACCTGGAACGTTGCTTGGAAATGCATCTGAGATTTTTTATCGACGATAAATTCTCGCACTTATAAATATCCATGGATTATGAATATCAAAATACCAAATACACATTCATATCGAAAAACATTATTATTTTATTGTGGTATTCTATAATTTTGTTTTATAGCATTTTTCTGTTAATTACAGAAATTTATTCTATACTGTAGGCTATACAAATCTGAATAACCATCCAATAAGATCTGATACAAAAGTTAGATCTTATAATTTATAAGGATCAATGCAATCAACATTAATAATAAACGCATTCAGTCAGTATAATAAAAAAAATTACATCCTTGCTTTTTCATCTAAAAAAGTTCACAAAGCTTTTGTTTTACGAAATTATTAGAAGTAAAAGTCAGCACAAGGGGTCGCCAAATAAGGGTCGGTCGCGCCAAATAAGGGTCGCTTTTTCCGAGAAAAATATTATTGCGCCAAATAAGGGTGGCTGATTTAACATATCACAACCCGAAGCCGATCCTTATTTGGCGACCTCCCTGTACTACATTTAATGCTACATGCTGTATTTATTTACAAACTCTTTTTGGTCGCGTCGCCCGCTGCTGCGCTGAGTGAGCGAGAGGAGTGTGGGTTAGACGTACTTGGGACTCACCGCAAATATATTTTACATTGTAAAATATACATTGTATCTCACTAGTTCATGTACGAAATAAAAACTTTTTTATGTTTTCATTTACATAACTCATCACAAACTTACCTTACTTTCTCTATTATCGTTAAAACAAGAGAAAAGATTATTTTTCTTGAAGAATTGGCATGACGGACTTCGAGGTGACAAATTATTTTCATTTTGTTTCACGTTTTTATGGGGAATTTAAAAAGCTCAAAGGTGGTTTTTATTTAAGGTTGCACCAATTTGTCTTTTACTTTTTCGAGCCTTAAACATTGACTTAAAAAATTATTTCAAAAATCAAAATGTAGTTAAATATCTCTTCTAGTTCACTACGTTGAGATGTTTTTAATTTATAACTCCTGGAACGCGTGCGATGTTTTACCGCGTAGCCTGTCGCTTTCCAGTGTATACTTCGCCATGTAAAATATGAATAACCATTTTGTATCTTCGTAATGTATTTTCGCGCTTCGCGTGATACTGGAAAATACATTATAAAAATCGAGGAGGTTTGGGGTGAAAAATCACATGCGTCCCAGGAGTTAAAAATTGAAACTATCTTAACGTAGTGAACTAGAAGACATGTTAATCTAAGTTTTGACTCCTATGAAAAAATTTTTAGTTAATGTTTAGCGGTCGAAAACGTAAAAGAGAAATCGGTGCAACCTTAAATAAAAACCACCAAAGAAATATGCAAGGGATTCTAAAGCCAGAAAAATATCGTATTTAAATAGGGCTCCGCTTGATTTGGATTTTGTTGGATTTTGTTACTTTAAGCAGGTAGTGCGTAGGCGGAAAAATGACTGTTACTTTAAACAGGTAGGTGGTGTAGTAAAAATTTTGTTTGTTTTCATCAATTGGTTAATAAGGGTTAACTGCAATTTTGGATTGTTAAATTTTGAGAATGTATTACGTTTTCCAATAAAAGGAGAAATAATGTAATACAAAAATATTTTAAAAGAATGAAATAGCCTTTCGGCGATTTGTCTTTCGGTGATTGGCCGAGCGCGCTCAAAAAAGACCAATGACACGCCAGATAGGCCTCAGACGCGCTGTCAAGCAACGTTACCAAAAAGTGGTAACATTATTTATTTTTTTCGCGTTTCAAAATCATTGCGATACTTCAATCCTAATTGACAATTAGGCCATAAATCTTAAAAACTAAATATGACATTTGCGCCTATACATATTCAAAGTATCATTGGTGTTTTTAAGTATGCACCACCTTATTAAGACTTTTATTTTAAAGACTTTAACAGTCATGCGCATCTGGGGTAGCTAGATACCCAATTTGCTCTAGCGCGCCAAACAATGAACAAATTTTTTTGATTATTTTTTTATTTTCGAGTCCTGTTCTTCTTCTCTTACTGGGGTGATTTTCAACCTTAACCCTCGTCCTCCACGACCCAAACGTAAAAACAATTTTCTAAAAAAAATATTTTTCTCCCATATAAAAACGTAATTTTTTTTTTATTTCAAATCCGTTGTCCTTTTTTTATTATCACAAGCCGTTCTCTTTTTATTCAGAAATACAGTGAAAATGGGTAGCTAGCTACCCAATATGCGCATGACTGATAAGAAAAGCCAAGAGAAAAAAATTCTTAAAACGAAAAGTTGATTTTTCAGGGAGTCTTCGGTGGACAGTTCGCGTCAACATATTTTTTTAAATTTTTAAGTCCTATAACGCGTGCGATTTTTCCCGTAAACCTCGATTTCTTTCTTTCGTTTTTTCTTCTCGCACCGAGATCGAGGCTGAGGACTAGATTTGAACTGTGACACACGCGCTGCTTTGCCAGCCTCTGTACTCACGCCCGCCCTTAAGCGGACAGATAGCTTCAGAATAAAAATAATTCGTATTTGCCTGACGGCCCGTAAATTATGCTTTTTTCAGAATGACGCGTTACCGCGCACGGTCAAAAATCTATTACTTTGAACTTCATTTTAGTTCTTTCAGATGTGCACTGAAAATGACGTTTGCTGACGTCCTTATTAACAAAAAATATAAAAATGAAATAAAAACATACTTTTAGGACGAATTAAATGCGTATATGAATACAGAAATTACACGCGATAAAGCAAACGAACTATTCCAATCGCTCAATACTGATGATGATGGGAAACTGTCAAAAGGCGAAGTCGACGAACTTTTCCATCGAATTCGGGACTCAACAGCTGATTCCGGCATAAAAATTCACGATACCGATCAGAACTCAAAACTCGACTTTGACGAATTTTGGAATTTGTATCAAATTTGGTCCAAAGTCGTGGCCACTTTTAGGTATGCTGCCTTTAAATTATATACAGTCCTCCGTCCTTTATGGGCCACCGGTCCCTTATGGGCCGCGATTTTTTCGATTTGTTTTTTCATCTCATTTTCATGTTTTTTCATCTCATTTTAGTTGTCTTTTTTCTAAAGTGATTTTGCTTGACAACAAGTTTCAACATTGGTTTCACAATAAAAAAAACAAACAAATCAACATGAAATTAGAAAAAAATGTCATTCTTCTTTCAACTTGTTTAATTTTTTTTTCAGCAGATCTTTTTTATCCCGGATACATTTTTTTTTGGATTATGCCGAATGTTTGATCAAAGTACCGTGAGGCGGTCCTGAGATTGACGCGGACATGTCAAAATAACGTTAAAAGGGATACGAAGATTGTCTGAAGCGCGTCAATCTTAGGACCGCCTCACGGTATAATACTCGTTTTACCGATAAAATTAGATTTAACAAGAAACACTGCAACGTATGTTGGTACAAGTGGTGGTGAATTGATGACGATTAAAAAAGACTAAACAATCATCAATAACTGATTTTTTTTGGCAATTAAATCTGCAATGTCTAAAAACCTATTTTCTAGCAGAAAACACAATAAAATTACAGATATGTGTGTTTTTTAGTCAAAAAATGGCAACCGGTCCCTTATGGGCCAGCGGTCCCTTATGGGCCGCCTTTTTGGGGCCCTGAACGCGGCCCATAAGGGACGGAGGTACGTTGACCGAGCGAAAAAAAAAGTATTTGTACTTAAAATTTTGTAGATCGATTGGTCTGATCAAATTTTATTTTAATTCAGATTGATAGACTCAAATAAAAACGGATGGCTGTCACGATCAGAAATGCGACAACTGGCAAAAACAGACGAGCAATATGAAATTTTGGTATTTATTTTTATTTCGGCCCTTTTATTTTGGCATCGTGTATATTTAGGTGAAGTACGTTGGCTCGTCGTCAATGGTCACATTTACAGAATTTGCGGATGGATATTTCCGTATGTTACTTGAAAGACAATCGTCTGTGACAAACGAAAGTGAATGCTCAAACTCAGGTTCTGATTCGGATAGTGATTCTTCGGCGATAGTGATTCTTGAGGAATCTTTGCCCACAAAAGCGTCCAAAAATAACGTTTTCAACAAATTTTTCAAAATTGGTGGTGTTGTTTTTGTGCCATCCCGAGAAAAACCAGCTGCAATCGTTAACGTTATCGATTTAAGTCGGATTCTAGTGGATGACGGAAATTGCAACAGATGGACCGCCAATACGCGAAATATTCAATTGACTAACCTTAAGATTAAAATCAGTCAAGGCGCGCGACCAGGCTCTTCAGGGTTCAATTTATATAAACTCCCTGTGCACTTAGAGAGAAAAAAATAAGGGATGCCGACCTCAGAAAATCGAAAAAAAACTTTTTTTTTCAATTTTCTGAGGTCGGAATCCCTTATTTTTTTTTCTCCCGTATCTTGTCAGGTCAAAAAAAAACGACAATTTAGTCCAAATGACAAAATAGAATGACGATATTACTGAAAATTTTTCTCGGAGCAATACTTTACTTTTCTCATGCTTTTTTTAATCGTTTTTGTATGGTTTTACGTACACCACCCAACAAGTTATTTCACCACTAAAAGTATTCTAAAAGTAGTAAGTTAATCCCATTTTGGTCAGGTTATTGGAAATGGCAATAACTTTAGATCCAAAAGGTGGTAAGATAATTTTGGTGAGATACGTTGAGGTATGAAAAAAACTGACTAGTATGTAACTAACGTGCTGCAAGTTGTCCAAAATGTAATTCTGAATCCAGTTAGGGACTGTCAAGAAAGCATGGATAAAAGCTCGTATTCCGCAAAAATGGTCTACAACTCATATCGCCAAACAATTGGCGCGTGCAGCTCAACGCGCGAATCTAACCGATTTTGACAGGTACAAATTGATGCGTTTGAAACAACGAAGATCTCGAATTATCAAACAGGAAATTGGTCGTATTCGAAAGTCAACAGCAAACCAATAAAAAATAGATTTTTGTTTCTTTCAAACACAAAATAAATTTCACGCAGATTATAAAAGTCTTCATAATGGTTGCGTTGTCTTCGCATCATCTATATTTGAACTACACTACCTGCGGGGTTATTTTACCAAGATTGGGTTATCTTACCACTTTTTTGACCAAAAAGTATCGTGATTTCCAATTATTAAACTAAACGCCCTGACGGGTTATCTTACCAAGGTTGATTCCTCTTACCGCTCTTTAAGCGTTTATAAAGGTAAGATAACCCCTCATGTGGTATAGCGTATGTTTTACTTTGTGAGAACGATAGAAATAAAACAAATCATGTACTTGTAATTCACAATACATTTATTATTATAACATAATAGAACAACAAGATATTTTCAACAAATTTGTGAAAAACGTTATGTTTGGACGGTTTTGTGGGCTCATAATTGCCATCCGAATCACGAACTGAGGTTGTAGCTTCACTTTCGTTTGTCACATAAGATTGTTTTTCAAGTAACATGCGGAAATATCCATCCGCAAATTCTGTGAATGTGACCATTGACGATGAACCAACATACTTCACCTAAATATACCACGATGTCGAAATATAACGGCTGAAAAAAAATTACCAAAATTTCATATTGCTCGTCTGTGTTTGCTAGTTGTCGCATTTCTGATCGTGAAAGCCATCCGTTTTTATTTGTGTCTATTAATCTTAAATAGAATGAAGTTTGACCAGATAAAATACCGTTTTTTTAGTTTTTTTTTCTTCACAAAAGTGTGATTCGACTATCATAAGTTCTGATTCAGAACCACCATTATTTGTGAGATTAGAAGTGCCTGTATATAATTTATAGGTAGCATACCTAAAAGTTGCCACAACTTTGGACCAAATTTGATACAAATTCCAAAATTCGTCAAAGTCGAGTTTTGAGTTCTGATCGGTATCGTGAATTTTTATGCCGGAATCAGCTGTTGAGTCCCGAATTCGATGGAAAAGTTCGTCGACTTCGCCTTTTGACAGTTTCCCATCATCATCAGTATTGAGCGATTGGAATAGTTCGTTTGCTTTATCGCGTGTAATTTCTGTATTCATATACGCGTTTATTTGGTCCTAATATTTGTTTTTTTTATTTTGGTGCTCGATAATACCCGACAAGAACCGCATAAAAAAAATCATATCTATGGGACAGATGTCCAGTATTACAGCGTGACGACAACCCAATATGGGTTAATATACGGGCTAATAAGGCCCATATTATATGACCATAGTATGGTCACCATACTACCGGTTGAGTTTCATGAAAATCGACTGCGCGTTTCTAGAAACTACTCTCATTTTTTTATATGGGACGTCGTCCGAACTAAAAACCGGAGCTGCATATTTTTTGGTCAGTCATAATTTTTTGCAAAAAAAAATCTGCCAGTTCTGTAACTAGGTTAGGAGTCCTAACTTAGGACCGCTAAATAATGAGTGCCTTGTCTCAGTTTGTGTTAAGCCAATTTTTGCTACTTTGACCTCACTTAACCTGTGACAGAGGTCTTCTGTGCAATAAAATCAAGCCATTTTTGTTTTTGAAAATTGTAGTTCCTGTTTTCACCGTTAAAATGTGGAAACATTATTTATTTGTCATCTAAGAAATACTACCATATGCATTGTTGGCCACCATTTTCTTGTAAAAATATATATTTTAAGTTGTAGACGTAGAGCTTTTGTTACTCTCGTCAGTTTTTAGTCATTAAACACTAACCGCTGATAAATTGGCGTTTCTGTGCTTAGTCAATAATGCCAGTTGCTGATTGATATTTAACTCTCAGAATACTGTATGTGAATGTTAAATAAACCCGAGTAAAAACAGAAAATTAATTCCGACTATTTGCCTTAGTATATTGTGTTTTATAACAAAATATACCAAATAATCGGGGATAAGTACACTGTTCCTGAGCCAATGACGCTCATAAATGGCATATTTTTGCTCAGTTTACATCCCATAAAAACTATTTGCGAGAAGAATATTACTTAAAGTAACATAACTGTGTGCCCTGTATTTGCCTTGTTACAGTTTTATTTCAATATTTGCTTCACTTAACCTCTAATTCATTTAATAATTATTATCAATTATATTTTATAAGTTCTTGTTATTTAAATAACATCTCATTAATAAAAAACCGACAATTAATTGTCAGTAGTTGGCTAACAATAATGGCTAACATTGTTTTATGAGTCGATTTGAACCATCAAAAGCACGTTTTGCGGACAAAGTCACAACTATTTTGGCTTTGACATGTACCATGTATTGGTGAAATCAAAAATTTATGCGGAACCCTGGTAGAATAATTTTCTGGCTCTAAGATCCATTGCATTTTTGTTGGAGCTTTTCAAATTTCCCACAAAAACATGAAACAAAGTATAAATAATTTTTCACCTCGAAGTCCGCCATGCCACTTATTCACGAACGAAACACCGTTTTCTCTCGTTTTATTGATGATACAATGTAGCAAAGAAGCTAGGTGTGTGATGAGTTATGAAATTGAACACATAAAAATAGTTGTTATTTTGTCAGTTAAATAGTGATGTACAGTGTAAATTTGACACAGTACAATATATTTATATTTATGTTTATGTTTTTAATAACAAGTCCAGATTAAGAATATGGTTGTATCCTAAAATCGTAACAACAAACCATTTTTTGGTTTTAAGGTGTCACTTTAATGGGTTTAAACTCAGTGAGGAAAAACATCGGTTTGGCAATTGATTGCCAAATTGGGTAAGTAGAGTTAAGGTGATTTTTAAAAATGTTCAGAACCAAAGCAAATATACATGACGTTATATATAACTCTGATGAATCATTAGTAGCAAAGAAATGCGGTTGTTTATTTAGAAACTTGTTCTCAAAATTAACAAAAAGTGTTCGTCAGAATTACTGATCAACAAAAATTATTTATGAGCAAAAATAGTTCCCGTTTTTTGTCAAGTTGAACGTGGAGATTTAACTAGTTTTTAATTATGAATATGTTACCACATACATTACTGATATTTGCGTTATCGACTTTATTTGTACAAGGTGAATCATAAATGTGGTCTTCAGAGAGAAAACAAAAATGTTTAAAATACGTTAATGGGATTTGTATCAGTTAAAACGTATGATATGCATATTTCGTGAATGTCACATGAAAGTTCAATATCAAAGTTAGATTATATGTACAATAAATATACAATAACCTTAAGGGTAATTGAAGCAGGCTCCTTGTTTAATGCTGTGTTTAGGTACTGGAACAAAGACAATTATTGATACCGGAAGAATCGTTTCTTATTCTAACAGCAAGGATGTTCAACGCGGTGTTTCACTCGGCAAAGAGTTTGCAATTGAAATTGATATTTCGATAAAAAGTGTCAAACGAAATCCATATGTCAATCCGCCGGCATCAATTGTCAAGTTTCGAAAGTCAACTGGTGGACCCAGGCTTGGATGTGAACTATAAAATAAAGTTCCGATCTTTTCAAATTGACATTATTTATAGTGCATATTATGACGATTCTGAATGTCTTGTTGTTTTAAGGTGCATTTTATAAAAGTTTACAAGGAAATGTTGTCAAAAATAAATACCATGTTAGCTACTGAGGGTGACCGTAGGGGTCCCTAGAACTGATGAGTTAATTAAAAAGCCTTTATAAAAACACGTAAAACGTATATCACGCAGATATTGTTTATGATATATTTTTTATATGATATACAGTATATCACATACAAAATATCACTAACATTATCTGGTAAAATAATTCATTATAGACCACCTAACCAAATATATTATCGCCAGGTATCTTAGCAAAATTGGCTTGTAAGTACCTTATAAGTACATGGACTACCCCTGGGAAAGATAACTGCTAGTTAGAATAACTGATTAGGTTTACTTATTTCCGATCCAAATTATTGATCTTTGCCGGAAACTTTACTTAGTATTGGGTACGAACCAAACAAAAACACTATAAGTATCAAACTAGACGCACAAAACACAGTTTCATACGAGACACACAAACTTGGTCAATGGACAAAGTTACGCATTCAACAACGCATACAGTCTTGGGTAAAATTAACTTTGCTTATGAAGGTTATAACTTACACCCTTGTATAATACACCCCCTGGGCCGTTATCGGGTGAAACTTTTGAAATAATTTTGGGAAAAATTGTTCAGTTACCACTACGCCTTGCGCCGTTATCGGGTAAAAATTACGTAATCGAGTTTTTTTTTCTCAAGTTTGTACCCGATAACGGCGCAGGGGTGTATAATGTATGCTAACAGCCGTCACGTTTGCAGCCTAATTGGAAACTAAGTTACCGTAATCATTAAAAGCACATGCAACACTATATGACACAGGGTACGCAGTCAACGTTTTATACCCTCAACCAGTGTTGGAAAAGTTGGCCAACGCTCCAAATTTCCCCCAACGTCCAACGCAAGCGTTAGCCAACGCTCCGATTTTTCCCAACGCCCAACGCAAACGTTGGCCAACGCTGGAATTTTCCCAACGCCCAACGCGTTGGGAATAAAATCTAACCAACGCCCAACGTTCCCAACGCGTTGGGAAGAAAATTTCTCCAACGCCCAACGTTCCCAACGCGTTGGTTGGGCGTTGGACGTTGGCCAACGTACCCCAACGCCCAACGTTTCCAACACTGCCCTCAACGTTTTATACCCTCAAATAAGAATGGTGAAACTGAAGTCAAAGTTTTTGCCAGGAATCTGCCAGGAAAGAACTCTTTTTTCAAAGAGATAAAAAAGATCAAGCTTATTACTTTTCCGATCGCTTATGAAAATGTCATAATTTCTGCCGGCCCAACTAGAACATCAAGAATAAAAATTCGAAAATTCCGTCTTTATTCGACGGTCTTTGAACCAATCACCGATCTTCGTATTCCAGAGTTCGATGTTCCACTTGATGATCACACTTGCAAAGGCACGAATAACATAATAGAAAGAAAAAAGTCACGTTTGCTGAACCTAATGTCAGTAAATATTTATAGTTACTTTTCTTGTAGATTCCGGTTTTGTTGTTGATTAATCTTGCAAGGGTATTAATTATACTAAATTGTTACTTTTGTATTTTTCTGTCGAAATCCACGCGGTGTGCCAATCCACTAAACAGATAGAGATGGCTGTATATCAGATATTATATCTTGCTAATGGATTGGGACACCGCGTGGATTTTTCTACAAAAGACTAAACTAACAATGTCGTATTGTATAATTGGTTAGGGGTGCATTTGTTTTCCATATACATATTTTAAATGTAAATATGAAGTTACGCTAGAATTTTCATTTTACAAAGAATATTCTTAATAAAGCTGCCGATGGGGATCGAGTGGTAAACCGCAGTAGAATTGCAAAATCATTTAGTTGGCCTTGGATTGTCCGACTTGCAATAGAGACCGAATTTAATGGGGGACAGACCCGTTCTTCAAGTTGCGCAGCTACCGTTATCGACCCAAATTACCTATTGACAGGTAAAAGTTCTTCCGTATAACTATGAAAGAGGATTACAATTAAGAGACATCTTCCAAGTTTCAGACTTTTCCGCGGGCTCGAAAAATTTTGTTTCTAAAAAACATCCAACTTGGTTATTCCCCCTGAATCCAACCCTGCCAAAAAAAAAATATAAAAAAGATTACTAGACTTTTGGCGCTAGAGAGCAAAAAGGTGCTAAAAGGGAGTAATCCATGGAGAGCAACCTAAAAACTACGTCGGATAGGATGTTTTTAGAAAGAAAATTTTGCAAGCCCGCGGAAAAGTCTGAAAGGTCCCATGGTGGGAGATTTGAGATAATCCATGCCATGGATCCATACCAGGTATAGTATACAATACTTTTTCACAAATCTTGCGCATTTGCTATGGTCAATATGCCTACTAGAATAGTAACTTGATATACTATAATAGTATACTGTATACTATAATAGTATATCAAGTTACTATTCTAGTAGGCATATTGACCATAGCAAATGCGCAAGATTTGTGAATAAGTACGTTGTGGTATAAAACTGGTGGTAGATGATTTCATCACGCCCCTGATGTATTTTTATCTTGTGTACCTTGTCTATAGAAAATTAATGTTTCATTCTAGCCGCTCATTGCTGTGCTAGTGCTCTATGTACGATCTTTCCAGCTGGACAGGGCACATTTAGACGATTCTCTAATCGAAACTGCTTTAAGAGATCCAAGAAACACACCGAAATTGCAATGGCAGCCATTTTTTCAGATCGTAAACAATCCGGGTCTGATAGAGGAGAATTTCAATTAGATATCAAAGCCGAAAATATCATAATGCACGAAGATTACTTTTCTTCTGCAGACGGATCAAGTTTGTATTAATCGCTATTTAATTACCTTAGATTACTAAGCCTTAAAATGTGGCGATGGCTCTTAAAAAGTTGCTTTAAATTCACAATAAACGACCATTATTCGAAGAGTTCAAAAAAAGGATCCCCTTTTGAGCACTTTTGAATTCTGGTTGGTGCAATATGTTAAAGCCATCATTAGTTGGCGACTTTAACCATTATTTGACAGAACTGGCTTTTATTTGGTAAAACCGGCCCTAATTTGACAACTACCAGATAATGATAAATGTTTTAGGCAATAATCATGATGTATGTCTTATTCGAACAGACACAAACATATTGGAAAAAGTTTGGGTTTTACTTTTACATACAGTAGAGTCTCTTAAATAAGATAATAAATTATTATAGTAATGAAAAACACTCTAGCTGTAGTTTTTTTTTTGCTGAAATAATAACGTACAAGAATTAAACTTGGAACTCGTCTAATTGGCAAAAAAAAATCAACATTAAAATAAAGTCTCTAGGATTAATTTAAATAAAAACCTTTTAAAAAGCTTATGAAAACAGCAGACGAGGTCGGCAATGTAAAAGAAATGACTGTGTTCAAATTCCATGTTTCCCTGACAGACCTCCTTCTGCTGGTGATGCATGCTGGTTTGCTGGCTGGGGACGATATTCAACAACTCGAGGGGGCGCATCCGACTCATTACGGGAAACTGGCGTCAACGTAATGGACACGGCTTACTGCAAACAACATTCGTAGTGAGTGGATAGTTTGATATTTGTACAGTACAATTTGTAGTAGACAAAATGCACTTTACTTATAAACTATATTTATATCGTAAAAGAGGTCTACATAAAATTTTTATTGTGGACGGCCTAACACGCGATATTTAGCCGATCCTTCTGTAACTGATTTTGTAGTAATCAAACGGCTTATGACTGTGTTCAAGATGATGAATTCTGCGCAGGTACTCCAGATAAAGATGGTGATGGACTTGTGGACCAGGGATCAGATTCTTGTCAGGGGGATTCTGGTGGGCCAATGATTCCGGTTTCGAAAGCAAACATTTCATCCGGATGCATTATGCACCATGTCAGATTCTAATATGCTTTTTAAATAATATTTGTAAACAAGTATTGTAAAAACGTTATGAACGGTATATACGGTATGTTACATACCGTATGTAAGATACCATTTTTACAACCGGTTTATGAAAAATATTTTAGCGTTTGCATCGTCTGTCTTATGATACTCTGTTTACAAATTCTTTGCTTTAATGTAACCTCTAGGACCTAGAGTCTAGGTATAACTTAGGTTTAAAAGTCTAAAACGATCAGTAGCTCGATTAATAACGTTTCATATTTTGAATGAAGCGCCTTTAACGATGCACATTAAAGGGTTCCAAAATCGCAAAATAAGACTCCTGACTGTAATCAGTTAGAAAAATTTTAAATGGATAAACTTTCGAATCCAGCAATGATTTGTAATGTGAAAGGGTCTCCGGTTCTCACAGGGATAGTTTCATGGGGAGTTTCGTGTGGCAAAAAAGGCAACCCAGGCGTTTATGCAAGTGTCTTTGCACACTTGGATTGGATGCGTGAAAAAATGGTAGAGAAAGACGAAGGTTGAGGTTCTTGCTCACACAAGCAAATATGTACCATTTCGGTTGATTAACCATATCGGGCATGTAGTACATACTATGGGCCATTTAGTCTGAATAAATGTTCCATAATTGTTGTATTTTACGTAGATACACAATATGATGGTAGATGAAACAATATAATTTAATGTAAAATCCAAAGAAAAAAAAAACGATTTATTGAAATCAATGTATTGGATTAGAAATTTTCATTTCTTCAGAATTAGAACCCAAAAACTAGATATAAGGCGTGGCACAGTGAGCCATCGTATGTCTGAACGTCCAGCAAGCCGTGGTGGATGTCATACAAATCGTCGTTCAAAGAATTTCAGGCGGTTGTTTTTGCCCGACAAATCATATTGCATTGTAGTTTCCGGAATGCCACCTGGAAAACAATTATTAGGAAAGCGCCTTAAATTAAACAGTTCTTTCAGAACCTTCATTATATTATTATGAAAGTGATTGTACGTTAAAACATGTTGATGCCAAATTGGCTGATTATCAGTAGCTGTTAAGAATAAATACAATGTATTGTTACAATGTATTACAATACAATGTATTGTTACAATGTACAGTATAGCCTAGTAATTAAGAATTCAATCAGAATTTTTTAACTGAATGTTGATGAAGGTTTTGTGTTGCGTTTTCTTCCAGCATACAAGTTCGTAAACAAAGTTTTTAATACTTTTAGTCGCATCTGAAAATGTAATGTACGACTTTTGATATATTTGTTAAAGATTATTTTGATAAAAAAACTGACACGTAAATGATCAAAACAGAAAAATGTTGAATCGGCCACGTTTGTTTGTGTCATTTTATGGCACGTTGCAATTATAACTTTTTTTTATCATAACTGTCGTCAAAATACAGTATAATGTTTGGTTGCTTTGTTTCGAAATGTAAAATTACATTATGTACAAAAAAGTATATTTGTTTAACACTCGACCATGTTGAAAATAGTATCAAGAAATTTTAATCGCGTTTTTAAGAAGGTTCATACTTGAAAGTGACCGATGAAAGATACGAAATGGAAGATGAAGTTTCCTGTATCATACGGAAAAGGGAGCCAGGATTTACCGGCTGGCACATTCGTAAATGTAAGAGTTACAGATCGGATTACTATAAAGAAAGCGACATCATTATTGATACAAATATTAGTTGGAAGGACTACCGGAGCGATCAACCTATTCTAAGTATAACTCTTTCCTACTGCTGAGTGAGACACTTTGTAAATTGATTTAAAGACCAAGCTAAATAATGTCTAGTATGAATAAACGGTTTATGAATAATGATCAATTGATACAAATCTTGTGAACCACATCGCTAGAAATCAACATCAATGACATGACATCGGTGTCAATTTTGATCGTCAATGCACCATTGGATTTCACGGTGCAACTTTGAACCCCTTTTGGTTCCATTTGGAGTAGTTGAAATCTTCGCTTATTTTTTCATTTCGAAACATAAAACATACGTTTTATATTTCTGTGGGCCCGGTCTGTAGCTGACGCTAGAATTTTTTTTAATAAAAAATCTTTTTGAGAATAACCGAAGAGTTCATCACGCCCGCTTCTAAAAAAGTCACGAAAATGGTTATTACGGTGAAGACCCTAGTGAGTTGGCATTTTTAAATACTGTAGTGCCAAAAATGTTTTTCCTGATACCAAGTTCAGGCTGTCGACTGTACATATTTTACTCGCGCAGTTGAGCCAGTTTCAAAAGGTGGGAAAATTAACAAGGAAAAATAAAAAAAAAACCTTGGAGAGTCATAAAAGGGGCCTTTTGTTTTGCCGGAATCTTGCCATTTTGGTCGAAATTCGAAAAGTTGTTTAATAATTTAGCGGTAAAATTAAATCCAATTTACCTAAAAATACTATTTTCTACCAACTTCACTTTTCCCTAGGCAAAAAATCTATTCTTAAAACTGAGCCGTTTCTCAAAAAATAGACTCGTATTTGGAATTTTCGACCTTATTTAGGTGACAATTATTGCGCAGCCCTGTATACTACATTAATTTTGTTAGAATCTAACAGTTAGATGGTTCTAAAAACTATTTTCAGAAAAATAATTATGATCCACCAGTAAATTCAAAGGTTTTGATTATTTGACAAATAATTTTTGGCACAGTATGTAACCAATAAGTCGTAAATATACTAAAAATATATGGTTACAAAAAGATATGTCATAAAGAAAATTGATCAGGCGACACAAAATTATCTTTTTTAAAGTTAGGGGTTAAGTGGAGTATACTTTTTAGTTTCCTGTTCCCAGTGTAAAGTACACTTAATATAACTGTGCTAGATAACGTGGACAAATTGATATGAGTCAGTAGTTGTTAAAAGCAAGATTTGTTATGACCAGAAGCAATATATATATCTTCAGAAGACAAAGAGATCAGTTGGCTAAATAAACAAATTAAAAAAAATAGTATCGAGAAAAAATTACTTAAATGAAATACAAATTTTAGATCGAAATAATAAATGCATTTATATTTTATCCGCCATGGAGAGAGTGAAGGCTGGTTTAATAAAAATAATAACAATAAATAATAATACTGATAGATTTTTAGATTACATGTATGTTAATGGCTGCAGCCTCGAACGCAAAAGCTATGAATATGATTTTTTGACCCCCTCAATAAATGTCCGGTAAAATAAAATTTGTCGGTTTCTCGATATTTACAGACCGGAATTACATAAAATCTGGCTATTATAACTTAATAAAAACTACCACTACTTTCAGTACTAATTTGTTTTAGCTGAGGTTTTACGTTAAGGGCCATTTGAAAACATTAAATAGTCGCATAAAATTTTCGAACCCACACCAGTATTTTCAAAAAATACTACATCGTAATACATTAGTTGTCTCGCGTTGCCAATTTTGATTAGCCGCCTTACCATAGCAACGCGAAAAAATTTTTTTCCTTTTTTACGCGGACAATTAGGTTGGAAGCGCCTGGCGCCACCATAATATTATGAGCGCAAGACCATTAAATTGATGCGCGGATAAAAAAGATTAATTAAAACCATCAAAGCAAACAGAGATAAAATACATCAGGGACAAACGTACGACACAGGTTTGACGGAGTTGGGCATTGAACAAGCCAAAAAACTTTTTTCCACGAATGCATGGTTAGACAAAAAATGCAAGATCAAGTATATTTGTTTTTCATTACGCCACTCAAATAATGGTCGCGTTTGCCAAGTAAAGGTCGTTTTTTTAAATTTTTTTTTTGTTATTCGCATGAATATGTTATACTAGTTATTGATTAGCTGTAAGCTTGTACTTATAATAAAAATGAACACAAATCATTGACTATTAGTACATGTATGTATTAAATACAATGTAATACGAAAAACAAAAATGGCCTAATCTTTGGTTCCCGAGATAAGGGTCGAGTGGCCATATAAAGGTCGGTTTTTCAAAGCCCAAATCAGCCCTCGTATGGCAACCCCTTTTATTGTAGTTTTGCAAAAAAAAAATATTCTCAACATGACAGATTCAACCATTTCCTGTTAGTGTGTCTATCCCGGCCGCGTCTTTGCCAACGATGAATAGTACGAATGGGTAAAGGGACTCTGACATAAAATCAATCGTTCTATTTTCTGGGTCACCCATTGACTTTTCGGAATTGTTGAACATTTAGTACGATTTATTTTTTACTTGTTTTTTTGAACCTGATAGTGTGCTCGAATGATTTTCGGAAATTTTCTTATAAGTGCAATAATAGTAATCTTTAAAAAAATATTTGCAAACAAAATAAACGAAGCCTTTTTTTACGCGGACAATTAGGTTGGAAAGCCTTATAAAGGCTTATAATAGTCTTTGTTTTAATGTTTATTGCGAAACACATTAAGAACTAAAATATCTAACCCAATTGAAGATATTCCGACAAAGCCGACAAAAGTATTTTCATCGCCATTAAAACGTGCCCGTCAAACTGCCGTGTATGCCCTAGTCATGAAGTTTTTACATTAGTTTTTAACAATTTGTTTAAACGAATTTTTGCGGATATTTTTATTTTTACACTTTTTTGGGAAAAAATCGTATATTTTGAATACATTGTACTGGGGCACCGACTAAATTGGTCACATGTCTTTTTGGTCGATGGTAGACTTCGTCTAAAGTGTAGTTCGACGCAAAAAGGGGGCGAAAATGCATAAAGGTGATATCGTCTAAGGACAAAATTGGATAAAGTTATGTCATTTTTTCGGGAAAAAAATATTATTGGTCCAAATAATAGTCGTTTATTTTAGCATTGTATTTTAAGGACATTTTTTCGAACTATGGATAAAGGCTAACGAGAAGAAAGTCAACTTCGAAAAACCGCTAAAGAGGATAAAGTAGATTTCGTCTCAAAAAAGAGACGAAGTCTACCATCGACGAAATAGACATGTGACCAATTTAGTCGGTGCCTGTACTGGATATAACGAAGAAATGTGACAAAATTAGAACACAATTGAAACACAATTTTATGCGTTTAAACCCAAATTACTACTTATATTCATTACTTATTATGTAAAACTTTTATAAAGGTCATACAGATGAAAATTTTGGGCTGAAACTAGATGATCGTATTATGGAACGTGCTTTAGGAGCGGGCTCTTTGCGCTTCGTAAACAAAAATAATTTTGCTTAATATAACATTTTGATATCAGCGGAAACCATATATATCAATAGTACCGCCTCCGTCGGGAGAAACTGTTATTCGAAGAAAACGTTTTTCGTAGAATAATTTTTTCATGGAAAAACGTTTCTTTGGAGAATCCGTAATTGCTGGAATCTTGTTAGGTTGATTATTTTAGTTATACAAACGATATCAAGTAAGTGTTAACATAATGGAACAAGTGGTATAATCATTATATGGGAGAGCTCATTTGCAGGATTTTTTGCTGGAATGCGGAAGTCCGAAGTCATCGAATATATTGCGCAACAAAATTTGAAAAGTCGATTTGATCATGAATGCACAGAGACAGAGGAACATTTTATTGACCGGGTCGGAAAGTTTATAACAGAAGTGTTGTCCGACACAACCGAAAATCAAGTAAGTACCATTCTGAATAGGTCAAATTATATGAAATACAAAATAATCTTTTTCTGGTCAGTTACAATTTTTGTTATGAAATAACCTAAGTTAAAAAGAAAATTTGCGTCTCGGCACAGAATGATACAAAATACCATACAAATAAAGATACAGAACGGTGTACATGGCCGAGTTAGATATCCTTTTGATTACAGTTATAAAAATTAAGGAGGTGTTGGTGTTCGCTCACGGAGGAACCCTTGGAATGGCGTACAAATGGCTATCCGAAAATTTTGAATTTGAGTTATTGAAAAATACACCAAGAAGTCGGTTATTAAAAATTATTCTTAACAGAAAATGATAAATATATACTTCACTAATAAACATACAAGTTTGGGTCGACAATTTGTCACCGAGCTCGACGCGGGTCGTACAATATCAATCCCTGTGTACTGTTTTAAACCTACAAGCGAAGTTTGCTTGGTGACACTTTTTTACACACGCCAGTATTACAGTTGTCTCAAGTTTTTTGAGACGGAAATTGCCTTTGGCTATGAGTCTCCGTCGTGAGCCGGTTTTTTATTCAAATAATTGTATGTTTTTTTAATAACCGAAAACAGGGAAGAAGGCAAATCAATAATGGCTCAGGGAAAAAGGCAAATCGATAATGGCTCATTTGATCATTACGTAATTTCCGATGATCGCTCAAGTGTGATATGTATGAGCATGAACTCAAGAGGATGATGTTTGAAGTTAAAACCCTTTTTGAAGACGTTACTTTGGAACATTTAGTCGATCAATTGGTCAAAACGGCCCGTAGGTTATCAAAACTATTACGCCAAAAATGTTTCATAAATTATGCACTTTTATCGCCAACCCGAATGACGCAATTTACGGTCATCAAAGTTGATAAGACCTTTGGTAGTATATGGTAGTTCCAAACCGTAATAATTTCCGTATATTTACGGTATTATGTACTTCATCAAGCGTAAAGTAATAACTTGTTAAACTTCTGTCTGTAATTGTTAACCGTAGGAAAATAAATATTACCAGTTGTAATTTACAAGAATATGTGTATTTCAGTTAACGACATCTACTAAGTATGCGGCGATACCATTTTCCGACCAGAGTGCTCCTGGACACTCATATCAGATTTGACCTTCCAAAATGAGAAGGGAATCCGGGTCAGTTTATTGGCCCGGATTCATTTTTTGATTTCCGGTTCTTCATTCTCTTTCATTTTCGGTTATTTCCGGTCACTTCCGGTCACTAGAAAACACCGAAAAAACGGGAATCGAAAAATGTAACTGGGTCCAAAAAACAGCCGTGTCGAACTTACCCGGACTCCTTTGTATAATTTCAAAAATTTTCATTATGGAAGGTCAATTCTGATATGAGTGTCTAGGAGCACTGTGCGACCTGGTCCATAAATTATAAACTATCGTAATTATCATTATGAAAGTTTTCCACCTTTAGTTCCTAGGGGTCAAAATGTAACAAAAAAGTTTTTTGAGACAAAAATCAACCTACTAGAAAGCTTAGAGGTTTTTAAGCTGGACCTTAAGGTCTAAAGAGGTCTTTAAAGTTAACAAGTAGATTTTTACCATATAGTTTTATAAGTTTAAATAAATTGTTTTCTAATTTCTTCTGGTATTGATTTTAGCCTTAACCGCATGTACTGAGAACAACAATTTGACTATTAAATAATTTGATGTTATAATATAGTATTAGGCCGAAAAAAGGTCTTTTACGAAATAATTTCTAATGACATTCACAAGTTGCCCGTTCTACACGAATTCTACTGGCGAATATAGTTCCAAAACCCAGCATCATTAAACGTGTCAGACAAGGCTATGCTGAACTGCGTTGATCCACGCCACCATTATATGCCATATACACAGCTTTATCGTAAAGTAGTCTTAAAGTGTAGGTTGTCTATATCGACGTCCAGATTAATATAACTTTCGTACATCTTGTACATTACACGAATAAAACATTAGGAACTTTCCGAAAAGAGAGCGAAAATATTTTCAACAATCCTAGCCGAATTATTCTTTAGGCATAAAAACATATTTTTGAAATGAAGCCAATGAACCTTTACCGCCTTGATCCAGGTATGATTTTATGTATTTTTAATGGTTTGGATTAGTCAAAGTTAAAAACGGAATCTAATACAGAGGTTAAGCATTTAACTGTCCAGCCCTTAACCGTCCAGAACCGGCTTAACCGTCCAGTTTTGAAAAAAAATCAGTGGACTTTTCATTCACTTATCACTTTTTTCATTCTCTTCCATTTCCGGTTACTTTCGGTCTCTTCCTTAAAAAAATGTGAAAGAAACCCGGTTTTATTTTTCATTTATAAAACTGTGCCCAAAATTGTTTTCGTTTCAGAAAATAGGTAAAATTTTGTTTGTGCATTAATTTTTTCCGATATAGGTTTGTCTAATAAGGGTCGACAAAATATTAATTTGTTGGCCCTTAAAGGGTTTCATTTTGCTAAACAAACAATTTGCTTGGAAATGATACATATCATATGTTTAATATGTACAGTGTAGACGTGTACATATGTATACCCTGTACACGTAATTATTTTACGTCGAATCCTGAACGAATCTTTTCATCACCGACTGTAGTTTATTTTTTTCCCATTCAAAATACACTCCTTGAGGGTTTATGTGCCCATTTCGCGACCTGAAAAGTGGGCACATAAACCGAAATTGGGCACATAAACCCGTAAGCGTAGGCGGAAAACTTTGCTGAATTTTTTTTGGGCACATAAACCGACGGTCGGGCTTGTTCTAGATGTGTATCAAAATTCGGTGCACAAACTGTATGAACATACGTATATAATATGTTTTTGTAAAGTACAAAACTACAAAACTTAATTCAAAATGGCAAAAAAAAAAGAAAAACTAAATTTATCAATTGTCGGTTGATATAAAAAAAGAGATTTAAGTCATTAGCCCCACGATTGAAATGACTCAGGTAAGGTAAAAATGAGTCAGTGGGCACATAAACCCTCATGCGTGGGCGGGATTCCTGGAAAACTTTTCCTCAAAAACTGGGCACATAAACCATCCATCGGGGCTTAGTGGGCACATAAACCCCGGGCACATAAACCCTCAAGGAGTGTAGTAAAAAAGCCAGAAATTTGTATGTCGTAGAAAATAAATTCGCTTAATAACTAGCTCAGAAGGTAAAACTCGTAAAAAGTGTTCCTAAACAGTGCACGGACTTTAATGACGTTCGGCTAAATTCAGCTTATCTGAGCGAGTTTATTGGTTCCTATCTAAAATATTTGGGTTGACAATGGATAAAAGAAATCGATCGATGGAAAATTGACACAGAAATAATTTTCCTGTTTTTTTCGGGTTTCGCGGCCCAAGTGGGTTGGAGAGCTCGCGCGCCACCGTTACCAAACTCAGAAAACTGAGGAAAGGAGGTAGCAGCGATGAACGTCTACTTGAAATAGAAAAAGGATATGCTTCAATGTATTACCGTGTAGTACTTGATTAACCGTACAGTTCAGTGCTTGCTACATGTTATCTGTAAGATAAAGTATAACGCCTGATGCCGACTAGTTTCTTAAAATTGATTCCTATTAAAATATTACGCTTACGTAAACGCGGCTATGTAACCTTTTGGCATACAACATAAATATGTATATATNTTGTATAAAAAGTGCCCACGACATAAAGTTTTAGATAGAATTATATAACCAAACTTCACCCACCATTTCTTTGGACCTTATTGAATAAATTATAAAAAACAAATTGAGAAAAAAACACAAAATAATATCAGATTTTTGGGAAATTACATGGATGGTTTTTTTCATTTTGGAATTTGAACGTATTTTTTGAACGTTATTTTTTTCTAGAATTCCGTCCATAATGAACTTGTTTGTACTTCATAATTGTAGTAGAACCTTAACCAGTTCATAAAACAAAGGAAAGTAATATTAAAATCTAGTTTTTCAGTTTTCGGGTTTTATTTGTACACAACGGTAGTGACCCGTCCTTAAATAACATATTTTATGTAATGATGCCAGACAATCAAGAATAATCGCTGTATTATCAATCAAGATGTGTTATTAGACTCATACTGTGTATTAAAATGTAGTAACTTTTTTTGGACGTTTTGATTCTCAGCGTGTCACATGAATTCCCGGCGTTTTTTAGTTAGTATTTTTAGATGAAGAGATTTCAACTTTTGTCCGCACAAACAAAATATTATTCTGAAATTTACATGTGTAAAGAATAAGACCTGCAGTTTGAGCATCAAAAACACTATAAGCCGCTATAGAGCGTTTCTTTCCTCAGATACACAGTCCAACAAATCACTTATTATTATTATTTTTATTTGTGTGACTTTTTTAGGATTACATCTGGAAAAATAACCAACGATGACAACAATGACTACATAAGGTCATTTTGTTCATAAAGTTTAAGCAATACTTATAGGAAATGGTCGACAAACTTTGACCAATTTACCATTTTCAGTCCAGTCCTGTTCTCATTTTATTCGTTATTCAGTTTCGATTTTTATAACAATTCATACCATGTAGAAAAAACAAATATGAAGAATATAGTCTATACCGTCAAGAATACCAGAGCCAAGACATCAAATTTTGGTAAAGAAGGTGCCTATCTCCGGACTGGTTAGTTTTAAGTGGTGGTAACCGGACTGGTTAGTTTTAAACGGTTTTCAGTAAAAAATCAAATGCGTCCTCGTTGAAGACCAATATCCTCAGCAAGATATTTATAACTTTTTTTCGGCGAAAAATTAAAAAAGGTCTCCTGGTATCAATCAACGTTTCGGACAAAGAACGGGTTCTAGACAGCGATTTATCGTAAATCTTTGAGTGCATGTTGAGTCTCCTCATCTCAGCGTCTCCTGTTAATAATGATCATGAGGCCGTCCACGGCCGTTATTGGAAAGACGTCGTGTCGCTGGCCAATTACGGGGTCAACGTAAAGACGCAACGTCCATTTAATGAAATTATCTTTATATGTTATTTATTTCGGTAATCGTAGAAGACGACGTATTGATTTTCCAGTGCGGAAAATAGTTGAAAATGAAAATCGGTCCATAACAACTCAGGCGGGGAGCCTTGACAATTTTGCCCCCGACAAAAGAGAGTGATTTTAACACTGTAGTATGCCAAAAGACGAAGAAACTAATAGTCCAGGTGGATATAAAGATATTAAAAGCATCATAATGGGCCAAAAATAATTTCGTTAAAATTCCTACGAGAAAGAAAAAAAAACGAAACCAAAATATCGATTTTGTGAAGCAACAAATTATAGAGATGAATTGGGCCGATTTAAATCAATAGTTTGAAACACGTAGTAAACCGCCTAATACACAGGGGGCTCAGTTATTTTCTGTGAAAATTTCTCCAACGCTTATCTTGCGGCTTTTCGGAAAAACATTTTGTAAAACATTAAGCAGCTCATGAAGTGAAATTTATACCGGTATATGTTCACAAAAACGACCGGATATCCGTTGATTACCGGCCCGTTTGGTGAATTTTTTTGAAATGAAATACAAGAAGTTAAAACAACTTAAAAGTTTACATCGCAGTATAGATCTCGTATACTAGGGCAGATATCCCAAGCAAAACTTTTCGGGAAAAATCAGAAACTTAACGGAGCGATTGAGAAAACCACGTAAAAAGACTTGAACAATAAGGGCGCAGAGTATAAATCGTGTTAGATAATTTAGCCTTAATACTTTGTTTATTTCAGTGTGATTATACGTTGTATTTAGTTTTGAAGTTAAGTTTTTTTTTTATTTTAAGATTCAACGAAACTTATTAGCGCAGTGGGAAAGATTCAAAACTTGTCAAGCTCTGTGGGCTTTATTACAACAACGTTCTTAGGTCGCATCGATTTCAGCGAAAATGTGTATTTTCGAAAAGAAACAATTGAAAAAAATCTCGGCGCTGGTGTCATGGATTTACGCAATATTTTCAAGGTCGGTGAGATTGTTCAATTCGACGCCGTAATGGGACCGGATGATGCACGCTGCAAATGGCGGTAATATTACATAATTTAATTTCTCGTTCATTTCACACCTAGACATTTTGCGTTAATTCTGCTTTTATCGCTCTATTTTATACCCCTCATTCTCATTTTTACGGCACTTTCGTGATAAAAAAGGCACTATAACTAGGCAAAAGGAAAAACGCACTATAACTAGGCAGGGTGCCTGATAGGCCCATGACCGGGGATTTTTCCGGAAATTTCAGAAATGAAACATTTTCCGCTCGTGCTGTTATCCGGCAGTCCTTAAGAAAAACTCCCCAGAAGTTTCCTATCGTGCTGTTATCCGGTAGATTATTTAAAACTTTTTGCGGGTCAATCATCCTTCTTGGTACCCTATACAAATGTTTTTGACTGATAAGTATCTCGTTAAAAAGTTGTCGTATAAGTGCGATGGTCCATCGCCGATGGGTAACTGCACCGTATGTAAACGTACTAGTTTGAATTGAAAAATTTTGAAAAACCGGCAAAAGAGGGTTTGACGAAATATATTTTTGAAAATAAATTTTATTCACAATTTACGATTAAACAAATGAGAATTATGACGCACTGTGATAGTCACGTACAAAAATTGTTAAATTTATTGGAAAAGACCCTAGAAATATGACATGATTTTTTACATGTACGTAAAAATGATAAAGAAAACGATTGTAAAATTTAAAGTAAATATTATTACTAACATACATTTTATGAAAAGGTTGCGTTAGACCGCAAGGCCCAGATGACGCCGGATGAAAACCGCAGAAAAATTGTTATACCTAAATTATTGAACGGAAAAGACTTAATTTAAAATTTTTAGTTCGTTTATATACGTTTAAAAATCAAAACTATTTAAGTGCCACGACAGTGACGAGAATAAACGAGAAGAAAGAGGATAATTCCCAGCCACAGCAGCGATGGTCCTATGAAAATCTATATTTTATTCAAATGCTGGCAGCAACCGGCTCAAAGGTAAAAAGTTTAACCGTAGTTTACCTCCTACAGAGTCACTGTTCCAGTCTGGAACTTCCAGACACAAAGGGTGGTTTTACAACCCTGACATGAACGGATAAGAGTCTTTTGGTCCGTTTGACCATAAAATTGTGAAATAATAGAAAACAATTTTTGCATCTATTTTATTATTTAAGGATTTGAAGGAACTCGTTCTTGCGATTCCCACCGCACCGGACTCCGTCCGGTTACGCCTGGAAAAAGGAGCTGATAATTATTTATCATCCCTCACAGAATTTCTATCTCAAGGCACGGGTTGAAACAGGTCTTGGAAGCCAAAGTGCATCATTTTTTAAGGAATAAAAGTGATTGTTTATTTAATAAGCTGTTATAAGGTGAGGCAAACTAGTTTGATGTTAACTTGATGAAGTTAACTGTTGAGACACGTCCAGATAAGACTTTAAAACTGTAATATCCTTATGTGAATCGTATTATAATACACGGCACCGACTGAATCGGAAATTTTTCTTAAATGTCGAAAGGGTAAAATGTCTAAAGCGGAATATGTCGAAAAAAAGGTGTAAAGTGGATAAAGGGTAAAGGTAATAACGTGTAAAGGTGATAAAGTGTAAAGTGGATAAAGGGTAAAATGTCGAAAAATTTTGGAAAAAATCATGTATAGGTGAGTGTCAATTTAAGCTATTTTTCTTCATCGAATTTTTTATGGTGGATAACGTGTAAAGATAATAAAATGCAAAGGTNGATTCCGCTTTAGACTTTTTAGAAGTTATTCCCATTCAGTCGGTGCCTAATACACATGTACATACATATGTATATTCAACAAGTAACATATCACTTTTTTATGGTACCAGAATTTAAAATCAAAGGTATTTTTTGACCCAAGAAAGCCCCGACATTGTTCGATATGGTTGGTGATACGATTTCGTTGGGATCAGAAGCTCAAATTGCGAGAAAAATGGAAAACGACGTTAAAGTAAGATTTATATCTCATGCGGCCTGGTCCCGTACTATGATGCATTTTTTGCTGAGTCCAACCAACGCTTGAGAACGTTGTGGCAATTTTCTTCGACCGTTGGCCACCTTTTCCAATACTGATTAGAACAAATAAAAATGGGCGGCCAAAGAGCGTAAACAAATTCTAAGGCGGTTTTGTTTGTGTCACAAAAAATAGGTTTAAAAACTTCACTAACACTTTTTTTTGCATTTTTGGGTCACCTATTTTTTCGAACCTAAATTTAAAATGAAACAGATTTATTAGCTAATAGGTTTTTCGTATAAATTTTACGAGATACGTTTTTATGAGTTCTTCCCTTGAGTTATTTTCGGTTTCCAAATCCCAACCATTGCAAAGGGCTTTTAAGTAGTTAAGGCTGAATGCGGTATTTAATTTGAGACCGAAATACACTGCCATGACTCATTCATAATTATACCTGAACCTACTCAACATAAGGATATAAAAAAAAATTTCTGCAGTTTTCCCGTTTGTGCTGGGGGCGCGTAGTAAGGGACGCGAACTTACTCTGTAATTTTATCTCCTCTTGCCCCGGATCCCACTTCAGTCACCATTTGTAGTGCTCAAGAAAA
>SCLG01000215.1:210498-223467 GCA_004367875.1 Oikopleura albicans
GCCACATTATATCTCCAAAACTATTAAAGAAGACGTTTCGATTATTTAAACAAGTCAGATAAATCTGCTATCCAAATATAATCCAAACTAAGGGTATATTTTTCAAAAGGTGGGAACAACGTGAAATGTTCACTGCTATATTTTTCGACACCATTTTTCTGAATTTATTTTGGGCATTTTTTTTTATTAAACATTTAGATTACATGCAGAAAAGCAATCAAAAGGCGTGGCAAAATGACATTCCAGGAAAAGGATTTGATATTTGTAATTGATATCAAAATCACCATTATTTGTAGCTATGAAAATCGTGTCCTTAAACGTAGCTTAGTCACTAACGGGAGTTTTATCCCAATGTCGACAAGCAGCTCGGGAGTACATTGGTGGTCTCGACGGTTTTCGGCGATTTTTCCAACGCCATGAAAATACCTTCAAGGTGGTCGATACAATTGTTTCACTTGTTGACGGCGAACAGTTACCGGCTAAAATTTTCATGAACATTATTTAGTTTTGGGGCCTAACGGATCATAAAAAGGATGATTGAATTTTTTGAAGAATTTAAAAATCTTGTAAAGAGGCAGAATCTGTGTGGGAAATGTATCAAATCTATGCATTTCCAGCCTTGAAATTCAAGAATTAATAACAAATGAATTAAGTAGGGAGACGGAATAATTTTCGTTTATAAATTGATGTTTATAGCAACGGTATCGGCGAAATTTGTATAAAGTAAAAAATGTGGCATGAAAAAGAACAAATAATAATTGGTCAACATAATAGTTCCTTGGCATTAAAAAACCCGTTAAGGTGATACGTTTTATTGAAAATGTATCATTTTTGGGATGGGGGCCCCATGATGGGTCCCATGTATTTTTACCTTTATTTCCAAGTTGAACATATTTGAAAAGCGGGGACGATTAATTTATAAATAATCGCAGAATATTTTAAAATCGCGATACTTTGTTCTCATTTTGCAACGTGTTTTTACTATTTCGGATTCCTCATTTAGACTCGAGGATTTGCTCAAAGACAAAATTGAATTCCAAAAAAGTAAGAAAAACGGTTGAACACCGTAATTACCCGCAAGACGAATCGATTTCCAAATCCATTTTACGGGAGAATAATTATGTCGTAACAGTGATAATTTCGGACATTTTCACATGGGGTTTTTCTTGGAAATATTATTAACTTTCCAAAACTGTCTTTAGCTTTTATACATTTTCAGATAAGGTTTTATAATTGGTACTTGTTTAAAGGATTTATGGTGAGTAAACCGTGATTTTATACTAAAGTATGAGATGAAGAAAAAAGTTATAAGCAACTAGATATATAGCTACATTTACATATATAACTGTATATAGCTACATGGTATAGCTTATAGTAATTGCTGCTTTATTATCAATTTATTAAAATTTTCGGTATTTTTTTTTTTGGAAGCCGCATTGGAAATATGCACATTAAGAAGGTCGGGATTGTAACGGGGTTTTCGGTCGAACATAATTTAGTCGGAAAAAAGGAAGTGTCAGACTCAAGCCATGGGCAGCGTCAACCACGATTTCGCGACAGTCTGTTAAAAAAAGGTTAGAGAGATTACAATCTAAATACCAAAGTTGGCATCGAGTAAGTGTTTAACAATAATATTTCGTTAGCCTTTTGCATGTTTAACTCCTTCATCTCCCATGTTTTTACTTCATTTTATTTTTTGCGCAAATGAAATCAATTAATTGTACATTACGGTGACGTACGCCGCAGAAAGACATATTGATTACATTTTCGGAAATTTTTCCCTTGATTTTTTTAAAATTTGGTTTTGAGATGACATTGCTTTCTTCGTACGACATAATGTAATAAAATGTACGATTTTTTACGAATCCAAATTGTATACAGAAAACCGTCTAGGTTCGGCTCTATTTGCAGTTTAAAAAATAGGACCATGTTTGTAACACGTAATAAACCGTTTTGGGTCTTATTTGAACCGTTATTTACAAAGCTGTTGTTTAGAGATATGTTTTATAGCAAAAATTTAAATATGCTTATGCGAATTTTTCAAAGGTTAAAATTCACACAAAATTTATACTTTAACTCCCAAGGGTCCCAAGTGGCATATAATCCGTAGGGGGACATTGGTGCAAATTTGCACCAAACGCCCTGACGGATATGTTAAGCTTTATATCCAAAAGAACGATGCCGTTTCTAGATTAGACCCATGTTTCAGCAATTTTCGATTAAGCCCGGTTTACAATCATAAGTCCGGTTTACAATCATTTTCGGTCGATTTACGGTGCTTGCTGCAAATTTGCACCATTGTCCCCTGGGAGTAAATATGTACATATGTCGTAATAAACGTGCATCAACATTTTGGTTCCATAAAAAACTTATTTCTAACCCACAAAAGGGTCATGAGTATAAAAATAACTCATATCGTAACAGTTTATGGTATGTGAAAGTGTTAAAGTTGTTTGAATTTAAGTGATGATGACGTTATGATTCTAAAAGTAGTTGCCTGTGATTGTTGTCTTGACTTTTTCTTTCTCTGGCTTTCCTTTCCCTTGACACTATTTAGAGGCCAACTCTGACGACAATTCAGAAAACGATATCCTGCGCATCACGTCAGAAGTCCTCATCAATAACAGTTTAACGATTCATATTTCACAATTGTTGAATACGCTCACCAGCCGCTTGGGTCTCAGCGTCACCAATGAACACTTGCAGCGTTTCCTCATGCAGTATCCCGCATTGTTTCGGGTACAGGAGGGTTTTGTTAGAATGAAAATAAGCAGTATCTTTTTTTTAAACAAAATAATCATGTTTCAGAGCATAAACTATGCTATCGCAAAACCAAATTATGCTATCGGAAAGCAAGCTTAATTTTACTGTTAACGTTACCGCGATTTAACTGTTAATCTATTTTTTTTTATTAATACGCCATGATAAGGGTTAAAACAAGCTTTGTTATTGACCTGGTTACATGCGCGCTTTCCGGGGCTGCTTTAGCATAGGACCGGTTAGAAGCGCCATTTTTTAGATTAAACTCGGAAAATTCCCAGTACTAAACAAATATATGTTCTTCAACTAACATCGCCAGCATATTTCTGCTGACTTAATAATAATTTTTTCATATGAAATGCTTGGCAAATAGAAATCCATAAAAAAATTTAAAAAAAAAACTCTTGAAAAAGGCTGGCATGTTATTTTTCTTACCCCTGCGGCCATTGGCTCCCGTGCATTACGGATCGGAAATCAGCGTGATTCACGGTTTTATTCAAGAAATCTACCCGACCTATGGCGTCATTCTCTCCCAAAACGAGCGCGTCTTCTTTGACTGCCACTCCTTGTCAATTGGACACGGGGAGCCGGTTTTTGACATTCGGGACAAAGCCGTCATTGGCGTCATGGTCCAAGCCGCCGTCATTAGAAACATCCAAGGTGAGTTGAAAAATTTTGAGTATGAAATACCGAAAATTGACCATTTTATGTACCTCTTACTTATAGAGTACACCTCTTAGTTATAGAAGTTAACAAAATAATCGGGAAAAAGGCGTTAACTTCCATGATTTTTGTTAACTTAAATAAGTACTGCTTAGGCGGAATTGCCGAAAAACTATTAACTATTAACGAATTTTGTTAACTTTCATGAATTTTGTAAATTGTAGTCGTGTTAACTTCCGTAAGTAGGTCACGTATATAGTTGATAAAACTAAGTGAGCGTTTTTTCAGTCTTTTTAGTCTTGTCAACTTTAACAAAATTGAAAAGATTAATAATCGTGATGTATCCATAAAAGCCAAATCACCAGGTCTAGTAAAAAACTGTTTACCTTTTTTACTACCGACTGTTAACTCCATTAACGCTGATCAACGTTCACTACCGGATAATCAACATCTCGCGTATAAATTATACTATGATTGTCAACGATAAATATACAACTAAAAACTACTTGCAGATGGCGTTACCCATAATCCGTTGAATACACTTGCCTGGATTGCGCTGACCGTTCACATTTTGTGCAAAGAACAACCCCAAAAAATTCAAATCTCGGCATTTCCGAAGCACGACGAGGTCATTATTCCCGTGGACGAGGAAACAGAGTCCAAGGAGCGAGTTAAAACTGTTTTTATTCAACAAGGGCTTAAAAAAAGACTTTTCAGAGTCAAGAAGAGGAGCGGTGGGTAGTTTAATAACCACAATTTTTAAGCAAAAGCACAAATAATTTGTTTTCATAAAATTGTATTTCCTCAAAAGAGTGAGTTTTATCAACATTTTACCTTTGTTTACCTAAGTATTACTTTTTTGAGATTTTTTTTTTCAAGATATGAGGCCGTTGTATGACTATCAGCATATCAAGACGCCTAAGAGTTAAGTTCAATTAATAATTGAGCGAGCGTGAAATCAAAACTGAAAATGTTCAAAGTGCGTATGACCACTAAACAGATTTGTTTGGTTCTTTTGATCCTTTTTGTTTACGTTTCCGGGTTCACAAATGCTTTCGGTGGGGGAAGGTCACTACTATGAGGTCATCTTAGCATGCATATTTTTGAATAATTCTTAATAAGTAAAAACACATAAACATCAACACGTTTTTAGATCCCTTTTAACACAGTGACATTTCTTAGAAAACATCTAACATAAACTAGGGTGACGAAACTTGCATACATAAATTACTATTTTTTGCCCGCCAGTTCTTTTTCTGCCCGCCAGTCTGTAGCCCTCTGCCGAAAGTTGTCAATGAATCGCATTTTGTTCACAAGAAAATGTATCTCGCTATAAATTTGTGCGAAAAATTTGTGCAAAAAAAAACATGAGGTACCCCATCTCTCTAAAAAGGTGAAATACGGAACACGATCCAAATCAAAAATATTGGCCTTGTCTGACAATTCCAAGAACATCACATACATGTATAAAATGATTTTCCTAGAAATCGTTTTTTTTTATTCGAAAATTTTCTGAAAAAAAGTAAATCATAAAATTGATATGAACACGCTAAATGCACCACATTGAAACCACGGTTTAGTTATTGGTAAACACAAATATGCAAAAACCATTACTTGCACGGTTAAATATAGATGCGGAAGTGGGGTTAGATTAACTTGTACTTAGTCTTCACAAATGGAAACAGACGTGCTCGAATTTATCACTAATATTATTGCGGTTAAACAAGAGGTTCATTTGGACGATATTGCCGAGGATCTAAAGAATAACCCGCAAATTGAACTACCGACCGGCAAGCTGTTAACATTCTTGCAAGAACACAGGTTGGCGCAGTTTTTCGTTGTGGATTTTTTTGAAAAATATTAATATAAACTTTTTGGAAGAAAAGTTGTGAGCGTTCGTCCACCCAAAAGCTTAACTCGGCCACGTTTTCCAAAATTCGGACCCCGTCCACGTTTTTTATGGCGAAATTTTGCCACGCGTTTGACGCTTAACTGTGTGCGATACGTACAAGAAATTTTAATGATTTTTCGTCATTCGAAGTATTAATAAGAATAGAAAAAAATAAGTTTTTGATCGTCACAATTTGGTCTAAATTTACCTACCAGAGTGCGATTAAAGGGGCGCACCCGTTTTAGACCGCTTTTAGGTGCTTTTCACCTGTTCAGGAGCATATGCATGATAAAAGAGTCAATTAAAAGAACATAAATACCCTTCGTTTACTTTTATGTTCAAAATTAATCATAGAATGTTTGTCATTCTCGGTTTTAGCGATTTTGTACATTGTTTTTTGTTCATCGCGCACTGAGCGCTGAACGTATCTCATTCCATAAGGTCAAAATTGACATGTTTTCGCAGATTTTGAACAACTTAGAAATGTTTAATACTTTTGAAAATATTTTTTTAATAAAAAAGTGACAAAAAAATCTGAATTTTGTGTTACTGAACTGCTTAAATTTGCTTCAGTTGTCTCTGAATGAGTTTTATGAAAAACCATCAAAATGTGTCATTAATAATATTGGGTTAAAAAAACAACAAAAAAGTAATGGGAAACGGATTTGTTGTCGTTGAAATCGAATCGCGCGTGGGAGGCCCTCAGACCGCAAGTCAGTTTAGCGCTATTCACGAAAAAAGTACCCCTCTCCCATTTTCGATTCGCTCTTAAAAAAAAAAAAAAAATTTTCTAGGATACGGCAGTTTTTGTTTTAAAATCTGAGTATCCTAACATATTAATTTAACGAAAAGAAAAAGTTCGTGGCAAAATACTTCCACGAAAAACGTGGACGAGTTAACCGTTGTTTACCGGCCTTGCCGAAACTCGGCAAATGACACTGTAGTATTTGAACCAAAATAGGTAGCTCCAGTTCTATTTGAGGAAAAGAACACTTGAGATAATGCGGTTAAAATAAATGAAACAAAAAAGCAATTTTGTTTTTTTTTAAGTTTTTAAATCACCGTCGGAATACGCCAAATTTGGCCTTTTTCACGCAAAAAAAAACGAAATTTTTTTTCAGTATTTTGTTAACTTTTGATTGGCTCAAAATTATTGGACAATATAGATTGGCCGTTTATTCCGTGGATTATTGTCTTTCGGTTTATATACACAAAAACCTTTAAAATGTACAGCGTAAGCTGTTATGTGTCCAAATAGCTCATTGGCCTCAATGTCTTTTCACCGAAAATTTGTATAACATCAAATTTTGTNAAAAAGGAACACTTTTTAAGGCAGTAGGGTAATTTTTTAACTAAATATAAAGGTCATTAAAGGTCACCGATTCCGTATTTTTTACACGGGCTTATTTCGAGAATTCTCATGATAAGAGTAGTTTTTGACTGAGAAGAAAAAAAACTAAGAATTGAACAAGTCAATTTTTCGAAAAAAAAACTGTTAATTAATAAAATTTAGCTTAGCTCGGAAATATAAATGGCGTAATGGCAGTACCTCATTTCAGGGACTAAAATTGGAATACATTATTGTCAATGACTTATTGATGAAACTTATTGTTCTTCAGATGTCCAAATGTCCATATTCAAGGACACAGTAATTATAAAGCAAAGTAAGAATTTCTAAATTACAAATATTATTATCCAAATAACTACGTATAACATCAAATAGTTTGGTCATTTACAGGAAATTTTTCGGGAAGACGGATATTTTCGCCTGGTGACAAAATAAAACAACCAAAAAAAATGGAATAAGAATTTCCGTATTAATTTAATTATAGTTTACTCATTAGAACTTCAAACTTACAACATAAACAACTCTATAACATGTTACACACATGTATAAAACTAAACAAAATTGTCGATTTGGGCATCGAAATCTACATCTACGTTTTTTCGTGATGCTCAAAGTTCTATCACTATAAATTTTAGTCTACAATTTCATGATTTTTTTTTCTGGAGCGTACCTACTGCACGTTCCAGTTTCCCGTCGGTTTACATTGCGAACTACTATTGTGTGAGTTTCATGAAAATCGGCTGCGCGGTTCTAGAATGTAAAAGAAAATTGGTCGATTCTAGAAAGGTGCACCCGATTTTCATGTAACTCACAGTGTGAGTCTCACACGGTATATCAAACGACCCTTAAAATTTAGAAAAATGTTCCATAAAAATTAGAAAATTACTTTTTTCTAAAAACATTTTATTTGAAGTTTTCTTTGCAAAAGTGCACTTTTCTGCCAAAAAATGCCTCAATTTATTTTTGAACTTTTCAATCTTTTTATTCCACAATTATTTTTCGACAAATTAAGGGATCTTCTAATTGAATTTAAGAACCGCGTAGATTTTTACGAAAGTTCATGTTTGAAACAATAATACTATAAAAAAGTTCGTTCTAAAACCATTTTTCATAAAAACCCCTCCCGTTTGATCGCAATATTTGATTAATTCGACGAAAATTACATTTTTCGTTATTTTTAATACGTTCCTTGTCCACACTAATAACGCAAGCGAAAAAATATGATCATTCTGTTGCGACCTTTACGTTTAGTATCAAAATATGAACAGCAATTACAACACATATCTGGAATCATTTGCCTGCTTTAGATTGTCTTTTTTTGCCTCTACAATCTGTAGTCTTGATTCTGCAAATTAATTTAATTTCTTCAATTGAACCGTGCCAAAGTACGGAAAAGTCAAAAACTGAATTATTTTCGGTAATATCAGTTGGAAAGATATTTCTTCGAATTTGTCAAATACTAGGAAAACGGATGAGAGGGTTTTGCGGCTAACTTAATTGTCCGAAATATGTTTGAAACGCCGTTATTTTGTAAATTATTTTGTGACAAATTTGCGAGAAAAAATGGCCTTTAAAATATTTTTTATGTACAAAAAGTAATATTCAATTATGTGTGAACAAAATTTTCGACTTCCTCATGAGTCATGAAGCTTCAGGGTCATATATACCCACAGCAATGTTACCGATAGTCTAAACTACCCAGCATTTTACATTAATTGCCGCCGTTTTTTTTCTTCAGTATTTTCTAGATAGCCAAACGCGAGTTTTTTCCGCACGGCAAAAATTCGAATATGCCCATCTAGAAAATGAGGGAGAAAAGATGGCGGATGTTCATGTAAAACGCCGAGTACAACAATATAGAACAACATGTAGTTTCCAGATAATCTAGATAGAGCTTGTTATGTAAAATCGTTTTAACAGTCATGCGCATCGAGTTTACTATAACAGTCATGCACATCTGGGGTAGCTAGCTACCCAATTTGCTCTAGCGCACCAAACAATGAACGGATTTTTTTGATTATTATTTTATTTTGAAGCCCTGTTTTTCTTCTCTTACTGGGGTGATTTTCAATCTTAACCCTCGTCCTCCACGGACCCTAACGAAAAAACAATTTTCTAAAAAAAATATTTTTCTCCCGTATAAAAACGTAATTTTTTTTTTGATTTCAAATCCGTTGTCCGTTTTTTTTATTATCACACGCCGTTTTCTTTTTATTCAGAAATTAAGTGAAAATGGGGGGCTAGCTACCCAATATGCGCAGGACTGTTAATACTCCGTGTGTAAAATTGTACAAAATGTTTTTTGTACGAACACCAAAGGTTGACTTAAAATTGCAATGCAACACCCCTATAATATTTTATTTTCTTTATTTTGACTGTCACAAATGGGCTTCGAGAGTTTAACTCTTGAAACTGTCATGATTCGGTATATTTTGTTTTCAATAAATAATATATTTGCCATAAAAATAGTAGCTCTCAGTATTAATTGATTGTTTTGAATTTTACCTCTCGTTTACCAATAATATCTATTGAAGAGTTTGAAGTTTTTTTTTTACTTTTTTATAACTTTGTTTGTAAGGTGAACAAGTTAAGAAATCAGACGAACAAAAATGTACTGCAATTTTCCCCTAATGATCACAAATATTTAGACTACCTAGTCAACTTTGTTTTTACTCACGAGCATCAGTTCGTGTAAAAACAGTGTAATCTTTTAACAAACCGACTCTGTTACGATAAACGACGTTTTGTTTACTATAGTTGTAAATTATTTGTTTCGGATAACTTCCTCTTATCATCCAATTTTTCTAAAAATGTATGAACTCCTCGAACTTTGGGTATATTTTACAAAAAACAGTTCGGTAATCTGAATCTGATATTCGGCTGTATTGAAAACACCATTGTTTGCATTAACCATAAAATTTTAATCGTGTTTCCGCCCACGCTCTACCCAGTTATGTTAACAATCGCCTACGCATTGCCCAATTATGTTAAAAGAATTCAATTAACGTTAACTTATTATACCGCACTCCTGTTAAGTTAAAAAAAACAATTATTCGGTTTGCCAATTTAAATCGCGAACAATAGAACAATAGGCGGTTCTTTTCCTTTTTATTTTGTCTTTTTTTTCTTTTGTTTTCGTCCATCCAGAGATATGAGTTACATCCGTTAAAGAGTGGTCTACCTACAGTAATGCCTACTGTGAATACATATCCTATATGATACATATCCTACATGTTACACATCATATGTAGGATACAAGGAATTTTATGCGCGCTTTGATAACATAATGAAGTATTCTGTGGTCAAAATACAACTACGGGCGGTTTTACCTGAATATTTAGTAACGTCTTTCAATTGAACGGTTCGGCTGTGTCGCTAATATCGGAAAAAGACGAGTCCATTTACTCGTCAATTGAGTCAGCGCCGTCTAATCGATATTTTTCCCGGCGGCCTACAGTGGGCGCTGGTCGCGTTTTACGCCGAAAGGACATGCGACGAAAGAGCTCATTCTGCTGCAATCTACTTGATTTTGGCGACAGTTTCAATCAGCGATACATCATACGGAATACGGCGTCCGACGGCGAATTGGAGGAGGAGGAGGACATCTCGTCCGGCGGCTACTGCCCCGAGAGTCCGGTCTACTCCTACAAACCTAGTAATCTGAGGTTAGTGAAAAAAAACTGTTCAGCTTAAGACTTTTTGATGAGCAAATATTTAGGATTTGGGTTAGAGAATATGTTTTATATTTGAAGAAGATACCAGAAGATTTGACACTTTTCCGCGGAACCCCGCGAGACATAATTTTTCTGAAATTTCTGTGAAAATAAAATTGGGAAGGTGCTTTTACTTCAAATCCCTCTTAATTGCTATTAATTTTAAGAATATATTAGTAAACGTCATTGCTTCGTATCCGAACTACTAATTAATATCGTTTAAGGTAATCATCGTTGTCGTTCAGCGATAAAAATAATGAATTTCTGAACAAAAGCTCATTAATTTTTTTTCCTATTATAGGAAAAGTTATATTTCTTGAACCTTATAAGGCCGTACATACTTTTTTGTCGCAATCATCAAGAACGTTCAGCTGAGATAGGTAAAATATCAGTCAACATTCACGCAATCTTTTAAGCCGCAAAGTTTCAATATCACTGCCAAATTTGTGTGAATATGAACTCCTCGCACCTGGACAAGAAAATAGCCGAAAACATGATGAAAATGATCAATTGGGTCTTCGCGTTATTGCCTCATTTGGTATGAATTAGTAATTTCTGATCAGAGATTTTTAGGGAAGGGTGCGCTCTAATGTTTTATTTTTTGCCCGGTCGAACTCTAATGTTTTACTTTTTTGTCTTAAAAAATAAATTTCGGTCTACCGCATTGCGCTGTTATGGAAAGTCACGAATTTATGGCAAATTTCGAATAAATTAAATGAAATATCAAAAAAGATTAGTAACTCTCTGGAGGAAAAATCAGAAATATCTCCGTAAAACGCGAATGTTTGATCGTCCTTGCAATCTACCCTTAATTTAAAAATTAATTTGAATCTTTTTGATGAAAGTGTCCCTAATAAAGCCGCGACGACTTGAAATCGCCGTTCGTGTAGGTTTAAAAAATAAATGACTCGATCTATAAAAATTGGAGTAATAGTAATCTTATTATTCAAAAGATGCATTAATGTGTCTTTGAGGTTTTTTTTTGTTTTTGGCGGTTTTGATTGGCCCCAAGCAGCGCTGAGGCATGTGTTCCAATTGCGTTGGACCAATTGATTGCTAGATATTTGATACCGAACATAAACTTTTTTTTATCTTTTTTGTCTTATTCAGCGATGCATCATTTGAATATTTCATTACTATTACTACAATGTTTATATTCCAGTCATTTATTACAGTCGTTTATTTTTTAACCTACACGAACGGAGATTTCAACTCTTCAAGGCCTTATCAAGCCACTGTATAATTGTGTTTTTATTCAGCATCCAGCAATACGACCGATGATGATCCTTCTTCAAACACCGGAAATGAAACACCGCCGCGACCTAGCCAACAACCCATTTATGAAAACGGAAATTTTAAAGGTTAGTTTATACTATACGGTACAACATATACTACATATAATGTTGTTGTAGACCTTTAAGAGAAAACCCTATTTCAAATAGGCTATTTGTTTTTCCCTTTTTTGTTAATTTTACAGTAACGTTATACTTCGTGGACTGTAACGCGATTCTAGCTTATGTGAATAAAGAACATAAGCGAAAATATAAATTTATAATTTTTGGAAATTTTGCGTCTAAACGGATTTTCACTAGAACCAAAAGATAAATGCGATTAGTTTATGCACACGTTGAAATGTTAATTTACAAATTACGGATGAATCGCTTCTGACCAATACGGCTTATGTCAAGCCCCCGTTTCGACATCGAAATTAGTCCCCTTTTCTAACTCACCAATTAAAATGTTTGTGCGGCTAAATATTCGATTTTATCAGATCGCAAAATAGCACTTTGATGTTACAGGGGAAAAATGTTGATGAAATAATTTAACGTAAGTGAATTTAACTCACGGACGCACATCGTCAGCACCTGTTTCATTTTCCAGTTTAGTTTAACTTTAAACACAGATTGGACATGTGTCCGTGGTCGCCATTTAGAGTCTTTAAAAATTGAAGAAAACTTGACTTTCATTAATTTTAGTATAATTACAGTCTTGTTTATGAAAAATCGTGTTTAACTAGTAAACACTAGCTTAATATGACTGTCAGGACCTAATCTTTATTAATTTATCAATTACACCGCTTACGGGTTAATCCCACACTTTTGTCTTCCAAAACTTGCCGGATAAACTCGTAGGGGCCAAATAAACCCCTAGGGCGTAGGTGGAATAGCTGGCAAATATAGAATAAAAAAACTTCTAGATTGTGACACTTCATCTCATCCGATTCCAAACACTGTTCTAATCAAACTGCCAAAACTCTACGAATGCCAACGTGAAACATACGAGGATCCAGTTTATGTAAAACGGACAAGGTAAAAAGTGATTATATTTTCACTTCACATTTATTTTTCGTCAAAAAATAAGTGTTCAAGTGAGACAAGTAAAGTACTAAGTACATGTATTTTAATCAGCAGATGATTTTTGTGCGGAATCAAATAGTCCCGTTTCTTACATAAACGTATAATTGGAAATTCAGCGGATTTGATTCGCTGGAGTTATAACATTATTGTCAATTGGAGGCGGGTACATTTTCGGTTGTTAAATGAATTCACTGTATTTACTGTAATTCAGTATAATAAGCGGTGGTGACATCAATA
>SCLG01000215.1:223532-243450 GCA_004367875.1 Oikopleura albicans
TTTTTTACTCGACCCGCTTTCATACGACAAAAGAGTTATTTCAAAAATTTCGTAAAGTTTGAATTTTATATAAAAATTTTCGAAAAGTCAATCAAGTAATTTATTCGGCCTAAACCTATGAAGGCTTTTTTATACCGTTTCTCGTTCATACAATTTCAAGGCCACAAAATTAAATGATTTTTAGTTGACTAAAATGCCATTCACACTGTTCACGTAATGACGGTTCAATTTTCGGTTTTTGTCAAGTTCAAGTAACTGTGGGCGATCTGTGATGATACTTATGATAACCAAAATATTACCATCTGAAAGTCCAAGTTTTGTTCTCTAATTACACGTAATCGTAGTTGTAGAACGAATTTTATAGCGTTTTCCCCAAAGGTACACTTTGTAAACAACATGACTGACCCATCCTTAAATAAACGTTAAATTTAGCAATCGGACCGATTCGACCGTCTGCTTCAATGAAGAGCGAGTCCGAAATGATTTTGATCGTCTTTTGGAGATATTCGACCCCTCAGTGGCCCACTTTTTAAGGTAAAAACATTTAACTTACAACTGTATAAACTTACTAAGACTAGCAATACTAATATTACCGGTTTATTTGGGCGAATGCAAGTCAAAGTTCCATTTGGACGAAAATTTTATTAAAATTGTACATTCAAGTTTCCGCACAATTGTTCGTTCTTTGCATTTGTCGTTCCCACAAATGAACCAGTAGATTACTAATATCTAATTTCCCTTTTTTCAAGCGTATGTCTCCATAGTGAAAACGAGCATTACTCGCAGCTCTATCAAATTGAAATAGATTCTGGCAAAATTCGTGCTCGATTTGATACCGAACAAGGAAAGGAGTAACAATCCGAAAGTACCTCGAGCGGTTTGGTATAAAGGGGTTGCTAAATAAGGCTCAGTTTTCTATTTTCAAAAATCGACCTTTAATTGGTGACATCGTTTCTTATTTGGCGACATCGGTTCTTATTTGAGTGAGGTTTATTTGGCGACCCCCTGTAATAAGCAGTTACAGACCCCAGCGCCGTAGGCGCGGACGGTCTGTAACTGAATTACAAGCAACGCCTATTGGCTCATGATTTTTTATAGGCGCCTCCTATTGGCTAGCGTCCTTTAGTAACGCAAATGACTAACCGCGTGGCTTGTAATTTCATTTATAGGTCACAAATTTTTTTTCTTATTTTCTTATCAAATGTTTACTCTCCAAAAGGTCGCAGTACAGTCAGTGCCGTGTTTCCGTCGGATCCAAAAAGCATCTTCGAATCAAAGTCGATAAAGCCGATTTCGGGCGATGATTATCACATTGAAAACACATTTCACAAGATTTCAATGCTTGAGCTGGGCAAAAGTGTGGCGATTACGATTTCAGTCCGCTTCCCCGAAATCACAAAAACCGAAATTGAGCGCGCAAAGAATATAATTGAGGACGAGGGGCCGTGTCACGTTGTCAAGAGTGTTAATACAATACGTAACATTGGACGGATTCTGTCTGAAGACGCGTCATTATCCGTTTTTGTCTTGGATTTAAATGGAAAAGTAAGGATTACGAATTAAAAAAACGGTATAGACTATTATTAGTCTCTCTAATTAAAAATACCACCAAAAGAGGGTGAGGTAATATAGATGCTAAGCCGTTTTTTGGTGAATTATATTCGCTCAGCGCACTCGCGAAACAAAAACGGCTTAGCGTCTATATTACCTCCCCCTGTAACCAAAACAAATTTATCGAAAAGTAGGATGCATCAAAAACACAGAAAAAGCCGCTTTAGCCAACTTTATTTTTTTAGATTTGTGGTTGGTCAGATGTTCCCCATTGGTCGGTTGGGGATGTTCGAATGTTTCAGTTTGATTCGGTAAAAAATTTACAAAAGTCTTCGGCACTTGTCCTCAAACATCAACCGGACGTGATTATTTCAGCAGTTGAAATTGAAGTACAAAGTGATGCAAATTTTACTGTTTACTATTTATAACTGTTCAAGTTGGCTTTTGAGTACATATACTCAGCGTCTGATTTACATTACCAAACAACAACAAAACAAAGCTAAAGTCAAATTTTAAACGTTTTCTTCCTCATGTTTCCCGTTTTCTTATTTTTTCCGTTTCCAGGTAGTGTCATTCTGATAACGTAATATAACGGCTCAAGGGTATATGATGCATAATGTACTGTAATTGCAGCAAGACAATATGTATAACTTATGCACTGCTTTGGTGAGTCGACTTTTAGTTTTAGGTTTCTTACTAAATATGTAGTTTTATTTATTGCACCCTTACTGAGAAGCAACCACGCGTTTACTGACCAAAATCGCTTTAATCAACCACCTTTTGATCCAACGTTTCTGGAGTACCTTGCATCATTTCAAATCGCGTCTAAAACGTCATTTTAAACTCAATATACATATATAATCTACGCATTATACTACCAGTACAGAATTTATTAAACAGTCTTCATACGGTACGTATACGTGAAATAACCCTCGAACATCCAACAGGGATTAAATTTGGAAATGTTGGTGAATTGCGCAATGCTTTTCAATTAAAATTGTGCTTGTTTCTGTTTGCTTGTTCTGCGAATTAATGGAGTTCCTCTGCTTATACACGTTGTTATAGTAGGACGTGATTACATTATTAGTTCTATTATTGGCAATGTTTTAAGTTTAGACGTGTTATACTTTATACGTGTTGTACTGTAGCTCTCAAATATTGAACGTAATCGGCTCGATCCAGAAATGAGCTTGAAAATATGTCAACAGGGCGCCAGGAAAAATTAAACATTTACGGATTTTTTTTAAGTCGAATCTGGATCGTTTAGGCTAAACATCAGTCTGACATACTAATTTGTTGATTTAGACGATCAACACAACATAAATAATAAAATAAAAAAAGTTAATTTATTTATAAATTATCAATTTATGCTATTGCGTCTGTTTATAGATCTATGATATGATTGATCACATTCTATTAAGCGGTAGTTTAGAGATTACAACATTTAATGAAATATACGATGCTCGAATGAATACTTGGTAGGTAAGAGGTTGTAAAAATAGTACGCTTAGTACTTTTGTTATTCGTTTTAAATCACTCCGCTCTTATCGTGTAGATGCTCCCGTTTTTCGGATTTATTTTGATGTGAAAGTTGAATGTAACAATATCTCCTTGGCGCCACCTCCAAAAATCACGAAACTTTGGGATCCTAGGTATTTTGGGGCGGAGTCCATTTTTTTGGTCAGTTTACTGGGTTTTCCGGTTTTACCGGTATTTATCGGTAATAGGCAATTGGGCAATGAAAAATATCGGTTTTATTCAGTTCTAGAGGTGTTTTTCGACGACAAATCCGAATCTGATGTCTGTTTTTTAATTTGACCGATTTATGACCGGTATTTATCGGTTTTACAAAATTTTTGATAAAAAATATCGGTTTTAGTTGGTTCTAGATGTAATTTTTGGCAAAAACAGAATCTGATGTTATACCGTGTGTGGACACTGAGATGGACGCGGTTATGCGATAAAGGCTTTGAAAAGGATATACAAACGGGTTTAAGCCCGTGACTTTGAGCACCGACACACGGTAAGTTAAGTAGATTGTTATCTAGAAAAATCATACAAATGTGCAACCTAAAACAGAACAAACCAATTTTGTGCCAAATTACTCCCATGTACCGCTAAAAACGTAAAATTATTTCTTAATCCTGAACACGGAAATTATTTAGACTACTCTCGAAGGATGTTTGTGCAAAGTTGTTAAAGTCCTTTCCAAAGTCGAAAATTTTAGCGGATTATCTATTGGTTTGGCCAAAACAGACTTAAAAAGATCGCTGGTCGTCTATATTGTTTATTTTCAACCTCTTTTTGATATCAGTTGTATTAACAACATTGTGTGCGACAACACATGATTTTTACGATTTGTCATGACTTGCAATGAACTAAACATTGGGACGCACTTTGTTAATTTCAAGGATAGTCATTGTAATTTCGATGCATCTAGAAAGTGGTATTCTCGAAAAATACTTGAAAAACGTTTCAAAACGTATTATAAATTATAGATACAATTATAGTCTAAACTCATCTATCAATTTTTTTCAATTCGGTTTGTAAAAATACCGGCGTACCGGGTGTATTTGAAGTAAAACAGAATATTATAATTGTAGTTTCGCTTGCGAATTTAACGCATGTAAACGTGGTACAGTTAAGTAATATCACTTTTCAAGGTGGATGAATTTTACGTATGCAAAATTCAGGTTATATAGCCGAATGTTGTGACATGTCACATGTGCGATCCGTAACGTTACGAGACACTCAGTAAGATAAGATAAATTGACACCGGCGTAATATAGGGCCATGCTTGGAGCTCCATCGTAAAAAAAAAACTAGTACGAAAAATAAAATAAAAAAACGTTGGATTTAACACAAGTTGTACAATAATATGTTAGATCAGGTATATTATTGCCAAGCAGCAAAGTAAAAATGAAATTGATCGGTCAATAAATGAAGAAAAAGGTATACATGTAGAAACAAATAATTATGTTTGGGGGTTAAGACTTTGGGACAATTTTAACGTCATATCACGTAAATCAGTGACGTTTGGAATTACATTTTTTGCAATTTTTCTCAAAATTAAAGCGTTTAGCCTAAACGGTTTAGGCTATAGTTTAGTGCTATACGGTAAAGCACTAAATTTTTTTCAAAGGGAAAACATTTTAACAAATTTGTTTTTGACACTTTCGCTCTGTGTTATTAACATGACTCCAACGATTTTTATTATGGAAATAAGGCATGGGTTATTTTGTGTACATTTCCCGACGTGTCGTTGAAATATAATCAATTAGTTTTGTTTCATTAAAAACGCAGAATATATCCCAAGTAGAAAGTTTTTTAACTTACTGCATTTTCAAGATTATATTCGTCACTTACCTGATACGATATCAGTGATACCAATAGCAAACCGCCAACTTAAACCGCGGGTACCTTAGTTACATCCGTTTAAAATTTCAATTTGACAAATAACCCGTTGTTCTAGTTTGACTTTAGGCGAATTCAAACTGTGTCAATATAACATAATCACAATTTTTCCATGTAAATCTTCCAAATTACTAGTAATTCGCAAAAAAATAATTTACTTGCATATTTTTCTATCAGTGCGATTTCTGAGATGAATCAGAGAGGTAAAGGTTGATTATTGGGTCAGGCGTCGTAGAGGACTTTGACTTTGATTAAAAACGTGGTCGCGCGACGATTGAGATTTGATTTTGATTAGGCCAGATGGGGCATTTTAAAAGACCGAAAAAGCGTCAGACTTGTGGCATGGAACATATGAGACGCTTTCTAACCGTCAATACGGTAAAGACCCAGACAATAGCATATTTGGAATGTACGGTGACATACTTCGCCGAAATGGCCTAATCCTCTACGTAAGGTACAAAATAACCGTAATTCGAAAACATAACCCTAAGTAACATGTGTTTAGGCAGGGGTGAAAATTACTAATTTGAACGAAGAGGGGACATACGCCAGCAAAAAAACTTTTCTTACCGCAAATACTGTGATAAATTCTTCAAATACGGGATTTACAATTTTTTTCTGAGTGTTCTTATGTTTAAGGTCTGTAAATTACGAAATTTGCATGAAACTTATCATTCACATCGCCCTTGGAAGCCAAGCCAAGCTAATTTTTAAGAGCAAAAAGCCAAGCCTAGCTAAACCAGGGTTGTAAATTTGGACAAAATTTGCGTAGGGTTATCGTTGAGTTGGGGCAAAATTGAAATTTTCCTGTTGGCGTTGGGTTGGCGTAGGGGCAAAACTCAAAAATCGCAAACACACAAAATTTATGTCAGACCGATAATGGAATAAAATAATTCATATGAAAAACGTCCCTACGCCTCAAGAGCGTTGGGGCGTTGGGTTGGGGCGTAGGGGCATTCACGTTAGCGTAGGGTTGGCGTTGAGGCAAGACTGAGAATTCACGTTGGCGTTGGGTTGGGGCCCCCAACTCAACGCCCCTACGCAATTTTGACAACCCTGAGCTAAACTAAATGGTTGACTTTGCCGAGCCCTAACCAACATCCTATTTAACTCCCGTGGGCTGTTCGACACGTGTGAGGGCAAATGATAAAAAATAATAGTATCACCTTCTGAAGCGAATGACCTTGCTTTAAGTGTCAGACAATCAAAGAACATACACACGGTACGTTTTAGTAAACGAAAAGCGTTTAGACTTTAACTGTTGAAAATTTAATTTGGACAAGCAAAACAGAAGCGGACAATATATTTAGATATCAATTGGATTTCCATATGGCACTTGGTTTCACGATAGAACCAAATGGTGCAGGTGACTGGCTCCGGGGGTTACGGCGAATTATGTCCACCTAAATCCGGCTTTATTGAATGATCCAATTATTCAGCAGCAGTTCATGTTGTGGGGACGGTGATAAGGCCGTGAACATGATTAACATTGAGCAGCTATTCTAACAGGCAAGACTTGTTTGCCCGTCTTTAAGGACCTTGAATGGAACCCAACAATAAAAAAAATCACATAATAGCTGACTTTGCTGATTTAATCTTTTGCTCCATCAGCGTTTGGCATGGAAGCGATAAGCCCAGACTTTTCGATTTTACGAATAATTTCACAGAAAAGTTTAATTGAAATAAAGAAACTATAAACTCTTTTAACAAAATATAATTTATAAAATTTTAACACAAAAGTAAGACCTGTCACTTTCGATAAACATTTCTGAACCACCATTTCGATAAGGTGTGGTCTAAAGATGTTTATTTACTGAAATTATTAGCCACGACTTGGTCAACATGGTGGGCTTCCGACGTCAGAAGTTGTTCACACAGTAGTAAAATTTTTATTCTTAAATTTTACTTTGTTCAATTCAAATTAGCCGAGTTATTCGAAAAGTTTTAATAAAAATTCAGCCAAATTTTAGCGCTAGAAAATACACTTGACTAACCACAGTTTTAATTGGGGACTGTCTCTGAGATGTTTTGCTAAATGGTCTTAAAAGTTAAAAAAATTGGCTTATGTCGTTTTGTTAACATAGTTTAAAACCAAGTTCCATAATTGACTTAAAAATCTGCAATGCTTAGCTTTAAAACGGTGTCCTGGTTGTAATTTAGCAATTTATACTTACTGTAGATTCAGTAATAAATAACAGAACTTTTTCGTAAAACGGAAATTTTGGAAGACTGAGTTCTGTGGAAAAATATGTCTAGCTATTTTTTAATTACTTAAACTATTGTCATCGTATGTATGCGGCATTACATGATATACTAATTATAGCATTATAAGTACGCTATTAAACTTAATTTGTATACAAAAAAATGTAATCGAGAAGTTTTATCTGGTATTTTTAGAAAGTTTTAGAAAATATTTATCTTTGGAATATATTTTGACGTGTAAGAAATACATGTAAAGAGGGGTGTTAAATAAGGGTCGTTTGTGCTAAATAAGAGGTGGTAGCGCTAACCAAAGTTAATAGCTTGTTACCGATATTATATTATTCTCCAAGGTCGCTGATTTTATAACGTAAAAAATAATAATTAGGAGAAATGGTAAGACTAAATTCGGCCAATACTAGGTGTGCTTAATAAGGGTTTTCAATTTGAAAAGGCGCTGTCTGCCGAAAACGGAAAACACGCCATGAAACGCCACTAGAGTTTCGGTGTCGCGTGTCCAATTTCCAAAATATTTTTGTTTCCATTTTGATATCAAAAAATAGAGAATTAAATTTCAGGTAGATTTGTCAAAACAATTTTTTTCTGAGAGGCGTTTATCATACGAAAATTTACTAAAAAGAGGTGATTCCAGCAGAAATGCTGGATTAAAACGGGGACGAGTTAATAAGGGTTGTTTTTCATCGTTTACCAATCCTCAATACGCACCCTCTCTGTATAAATTTCTTAATCCCAGTAGAGATAAATTATCCCATTATGGATTCCAAGACTTTGATTGATCCGTATTAGAACGCGTTTTTCGCAAAAAAAAAATCATCCCCGGTTTGCTGCTTAGTAAATAAAAACGTCCCAATTGAGCGAAAGGATTGTAATTGGCCACAAAAAGTTTGGGTAGTTTTATTTTTTCTTAACAATTATTTTATTAATATTAGACGACAATTCGGACCGTGCCATATTTCCTATCTCCGCCATACCGACTTGACAAATGCAGCTGAAAATAGACTTAAGAACTTTTTCAAAATGTTGCTCAAGCAAAAGATGTGAAAATACTAGGTCGAATATGATTATGCAGTCACATTTCTGACATTATTCCAAATATTCAGTTGATCAAATTGCTTAGGTGTTCGTGACTAAACAAACAAATTGGATTTGTGGAAATACAACAATAACAAATTTTACCGGAATCACGTGTGCAGTTTAATAAAGACAATTTCTATATTCAAATTATGTAAATATAAACGGTCATTCACGTAAAACATATTTACGTTAACGCCAACAGAGCTCGTTTTCTTATTCTGAAAAAAAAACAGACCTTCATAAACAGGAGGCCCTATATTTTGATCTACATTAAAAACAATAAAAATGAATAAAGTATCCAAAAAAGAAAAGAAAAATACATTAAGGCCGATAGTTGAGTTACTTCTCTAAAATGATGTTTTTAGAAGATTTGGCACATTTGTTCTGAAAATGATGGTGAAAAGAAGATTGACATAATTATAAGAATAATGAAAAATTTACTACGGGGTATCCAACCTCAACTACTACGTGTTTGTCGCTATTTTTGGCTTACAAAACGTATCAGTTGAGGTTGGACACCCCGTAATTTCTCAATATAAAGGAATATTCATTTTTTGGTTAAAAAGCCTGTGAGGAGGTGGAAAACTTGTAAAAAAGTGAGATTTGATTGGTGGGAATCAAAACGGGTAGGTTAGGTCATACTTCTTGACAATTTTGGGCTTATACGTACTCCATTTTCTCTTTTCATAGTATCTTTTTATTTAAGAAATTAGTCAATATTTTATCTTCTTTGATCCTTATGTTATTTTTCCTCTACCAATGTGCAATTGTTAAAATTCACAAAAAGTATGTTAAAAATAGGACGGTCAGTTCCAGATCCTGACCAGTGTGTTAGGGGTTAATTTTATTCATTTTAGACTGGAAACTACCATCCTAAGGTTTTTTAGCGCTACCAACAAAAATCGAAGTGATGATATTAACGATGAAAGGAAAGTAGACTTATTCGGTGCCAAACGTAATTTTCTGTGAAATATTTTGACTTAAAGGATAAGTAGCGATTAATTAAATTTCACGGTGGTCAAAATCGCGCTTTTAACTGCTATGAGACGTTTCCTCCAACTCGTTTCCCATAGTACTCAAACCATTCAAATGGCAATTTTAAAACTAGTAAAAATGACTGTTGTTCTGTTAAAACTCATATTTGTTTTTATAAAATAGGGAATCTAATTGACATCGAGTCGTTATATCTCAATTTAGAAAATGAAAATATTTTCGCGAAACAAAGTTTGGAATAATGAAACTAAAGTTTACTTCATATGATGTACTATGACCCAAACATTACAAATTTGAAAAATAAACTTTGTATCATTAACCGTGTACTCCCTACTGCAATATTATGAAAAACTCTTATCGTATATTTGAAACTTTATGAATAGATTCGTTACACGCCCGTAAAATCCCTTACGTTTCATTCCCAACGTAGTATGCTCTAATATTTCATTTTCCCCTCGAACTATACTGTTTGACACATGAACAAAAAATTGGCCCGTTTTAACGATGTAGTTACAGTAGGTGTCGCCATCCGTCTTTTCTCTCTTTTTCAATTCAAACCTAAGCTGAGACGCCGATCACAGCAGTGAGCGACACCTACTGTATCAACATCTTTAGTAAAGATTCTTTACAACTGGCCAGTTTTTCTGAGTTTGTTCACGGGTCAACAGTAAAAGCTGTACTGAATAACCTCGAATATACTAAAGATCTAACTCGGATGGCTTTCTTTAAAAAAAGGGACTCGTTTCTCCTAGATAGGGAGTTTGCTGATCCATTAATGCAATCTGGATTATGCTGTCATTTTGGCATTAGCGCTCAAGTTTTATCTATTTAAAATTGATGCACCGATTAATTGCTAAGCGCCAGTATGCCCATAAAGAACCAAATCGTCTAGAAAAAAAAATCAGAACTAGAATATATAACAAATTAAGAAAACAGAAAGTGGTAGATTTATAGGACAATATTTTCCCTTAATTTTCAGGAACGTGACAAAATTGGTTAATGATAGGAAGTAAACGCTAAAAACATAACTTTCAGTATGATTTATGTTTTGGAAAAAAAAGTATTAGAAAGAGTTAGATCAAAATAAAAAAAAGGAATTCAGTTTCGTTGAATTCATGATGAAAATACATATTTTTTTTTGACGTAAAGTACTTTTTGGGGAAACTAGTCGGCAATATACAAATCCTTAAGAAATAAATCAACATATTGGTGTTATAAGCCTTTCTGCCACTAGGGAAGCAATAAAAGGAAATAATAATAATAATATATTTTAGTTAAAAAAAGGTTAAAAAACGGTCACAAAATAAAAATACGATTGTTTCAGCAAAAATTTGGTTGCTTATGTTTTTGCCCTATACGCATGCCTACGTGTAAAATACGGGGTTTTGATTGGCTTGCTTCCATTATTGCACTCGGGTTCGATACACACACGAGTTATATAGGGTGGTAAGAACGTGTAACCCGTTCTTCTACTTTTTAATTCTTATATCATGAACATATTGTACTGTGCTTTAGAAAAAAAAAGTTAAAAATAAATAAGTCCAAAATTTGCAACATTATAGGAATCTTGTTATAGGATATATATACTATTGGAAGTTTTGTAAACTCTCGCGTGTGAAACAGTATCCTTTTATACGTTTTTGCAAAAATATGTAAAGGGCTCAAAACGAAAAAGTAACAGTATTAATTGAAAAGCTGGCACGAATTTGCGGCTTTTAATTGAACCCTTCAAAATGTAACGTTAACATCGTAAAAACCTTTTGAATTTAACGTCTGTACGCAAGTAAAAACTATGACGGGAATTCATGGGAAAAAATTCGTTAAAAAATAGAAAAAGCTACGTGAACTATGTACACGTATTAAATTGTACCCGCATAACATTGTATCAATCCACGTCTACGTTTGTCTTTCAATAAAGATTTAATTATCGCAAATAAATGATCAGCGCGTAGGCGGAAAGTAAAATGAAAAGAAAAAAAATACCAAGATAACGTCACTTTTGCAAAATATAGACGTAATATATGTCGAAAATACTGAAATCTTCTAGATTAATATGGTTCTTTGAATAAGTTACGGCGTTTCAAATCTAAAAAGTTGCCGATTTCGTAATGCCAATACTTTATTAAATAAAATTAAATAGAGAAAGATGGCGAAAGTAAAAAAAATAGCTAATATGGATATTATTGGTCTCTATTCGATTCTTCAGCAACTAATCTTATGCTTAGAAAATACTGGCCTCTTTTGAGCAGGTATACGTAGGGGATTTTTATCTTCCAAATTCTGATTACTTAACTGAACCCGCTAAATATTGGAGAAAATTTGGCATATGCTTTAATGCAATGTGATAATTTTTCCGTGGGAAATTCGTGATCCGAAACAGCAACTGATTTTAAGCAAAAAAAAAGTACGGCTTTCATGTTAAGGCTCGAGTAACATCTTGAACAACGTGTGTAAATGTAAATGCACTTTCGCCATAACTCGTAGTAGTATATACATTCGGGTGTTGAAATAAATGTTTAATTTTTTAGCTGTGAAAATTGCATCAATTGGATTTCGAGTCGTGGATTGGATTACGCCAAAATTGAGTTTCGTACAAGACGACGTTAGAATTTGTCAATGATTTACACGCTATTTTTCTCCAAAATTCCGAAATCATTTAGTTTATATAAAATAAATTATTTATGAAAAAATAAGCCCCAGAAGCCCTGTAACGCGTCTATAAAATTTATGAAAGATAACTTATTTGCATCAATATTTTCCGTCACAAAGGGTGATGAAACCAATTAAAAATAGAAAAAAATGGAAAGTCGCAACCTCGGAACGGTCGCGAAATGGTAGTTTAGATAATGTTTCGCACCCAATGTGTTCAAATTAACAAAGACTGGTCGCCAAATGTCCTTTTTATCTCTTTTGCGGCAATTTGGTCGCTAGATCTTGTTTGTGACGTGACCAAAAAGCGTCGCGAAAGTACCATTCATCGCAAATAAGTTAATAAAATACTGAAAGTTCCCATACAGTCATTACACCAACTACCCATATGCAAAATATTTCTTTCTTATAAAAGTCTTACTCTTTCTAAAATTAATATCATATTAATAATATCATTCTAAAATTAATATCATATTAATAATATCATTCGGCATATAAAGTTTATGTTAATTTATATTATTGAGATACAGCATACACATTTGTTGAAAACGTTCTCTTGGTGTTCTAATAAAAACCCATCAAAATTTCATTAATTGGATTTGGCATATCGCGTATTGGATTACACCAAAAATGACTTTTTACTCGAAGACGGAGGACACTCCGATTTTAAACATAAAAGCACAAGAGTTAAAGAGGTTCTCTTCTTGAGCGCCCACTTTCGGGAGGTTCTCCGCCACCCGTTTTTTACTACTATCAACATCGCGTTGAAAAAAAAAACGAAAACATAATAAAGACTAAAAAATAAAAAAATATAAGGAATATACAGTTTTTTGTGGTTTTAAATATTAGTGTTTAATTTTTTATAGTAAATATAAAACCTAGTAGGAAATTCTTGCGAGAGAGACACATTTTTAGAGACTTAGGGAGAAGAAAAAAGAAAGAAAAATATTTGAAGCGGAAGAGAAACAAATTTGAAAGAATTGATATGAACGCAGAAACGGTAATTAAATTAATTATTAATTTTTTAAACAAAATCGGTTGTTTGTAGAATTTGTTTCGTTTTTTTTTCATAAAGCAGATTTTTCAGAAATTGATATTTTAAAAGGATTTCTTCATATTTATTATTTACATGTTACATTATATGAAATATGTTCGAGAATTTTTAATGTCGGAAGAAAAAAAAAATTTTTCAAAAAAATCGATTTTTTTTTATTTACGGATATTCAGATTAGTTGCAAAATTCCGTCTTTAAAATATAACAAGAGTATATTTTTCATTACATGTATAAATTTCGATTTGCTTCAATTTCAATCTTTTCCATTGAAATTTAGTAAATCATTTCATTTTTTTTACGAAATTATATATTTTTTATAATGTCTTTCTTTTGTTAATTTTTAAATCACTTTTTCAAGAACTTTTAGTTACAAAACAAAAACAAAGTTTTGATCAAATTTAATTTCCCAAAGAAAGAAAAAAGAAAACAACTAACCAAATACCCTCAAAATTTCACGATATTGGAACCTGCGGTGTATAATACTAGTATATACACTCCTCGTCCCCAAAACGGGTGTTTTTTTATCAAAGAAAACCACCCGTTTCGGGGACGAGGACTGTAATTTGTTTTTCTTTGTTTAGAATATTTTTTCGTCAAGTAGTTGTACTTGATTTTGCATAGACTGTGGAAAAAAGCAAGAAAACAATGTTTAGTACTTGATGTTCAAAAAGAGCGCGAGAATTATTTTATTATCCAACCCAGTGACGATTCCGCTCTAATTGGGCTGTCGCCACGAGCGTCTAATTTACAACTTTTACAACTGATTTATGTTTTTGCGTGATTTATATCAAGCCTTTTTTGTCATGCAAAGTGGAAGAAACGCTTTTTATTTTCTTTGGAAAAACAGATTATAACTTGAAAAAATGTACAATAAATGTCGATACTGAATTTGAAACTCGAAGACGGTATATTTGGTCGAAAAAAAAATGTAAACTATTATTTTACTTTCATAAACCTATTTATGAACATTATAAAAACCTTCTTTAGATCAATAAAGAGTGTTAGAAACATAATAATTATATGCTACTGATCGTTTCACACAAAAAATTCGTGTTTTTCTAGATTTCTAGATTTTATTTCTAGATAAATAAGAAGGGACAAACTTTGAGCTTTGCCAAATTGGCCATTATGGCAATTATGGCCATTATGGCCATTATGGCAAATTGCCATACAAATTGTATTATACAAAGTAAGCTTTTGAAACAAAATTCAAAATTTGAGGACATTAAACTTTAAATGTTCTCCAACTTTGAATTTTGTAAATTTTATAGCTTTACAAATAAAACGAAGCTTCAATTTTTTCAGAAGTTAATAAATTTGGCCAACGTAATTTGAACTTGTATTAAATTTTCGTGGTTTGAGAAAACGCAAAGACAAAGATTTCTAGTTTACAACTATTAACTTGGTTTAGTCATACCCGTTATAATTGTTTCTGGTTATTTTCAAAATCAAATGATTGATCATGATTTAATCCCAGCGACCTTTGGCATCTCGAAATTTTCTTCTCCAAATTTTTTCAAACCTTTCGAATTTTTGAGGGGTTAAAAATCATTTCACCTGATGAATCTTTATTCATATTTTGTGCTTTTGTTTTGGAAACATTTTTTTAGAAAAAGGACACAAATGGTCGCATCTTCGTTAAAATTACGTTTATTCTAAAAATCATATCCTATTTATTAGATAAGGGTTTTTATTGATAAAAAAATCTCATCGGTAAGAAGTGAATAAACCTTGATTGTGACTGGCTGTTTTGCAACAGTAGCAACGTCTATTATGAGTTTAGCACGAGCACGCATTACGGTCATTTTTGGTTTTTCTAAACGATAAATCGTATTGATGATTCAGGTTTAATTCGATTTAATCACAAGTTTACTGTTATCTGTTTCTGTTTGCGTCACCTTCAAATGATCTAATCCGGGTGACCTTTTTGGCCATCTGAAAATTTTAGCGTTCAAATTTTGGTCAGACTTGATTAGTAGCCGCGGGTTGTAATTTGCGAGTTTTACATCGATTTTACAACCAAAGTGTAGCCCCTCTCGCCCGTCAAAATCGGGACTCGAGTCGCTAAAGCTAACCGAATTATGTTTATAAAACATATAAAAGTATACCTTTACTCAATATGTTTGATTAAATTTATTTTATGCATATCATCGTAAAGTTTAAAAAAAGAACACCGTTTTTTTTTCAATTTTAGATTATTTATTTGAGATGAACATCTAGACTTCAGTTTTTTAAACACCTTGACTTACAATTATATTTCGTACTAAGGGACCGGTCAATTTGAGATTAGCATAAGAAAGTCGAGTAAATCCCGTTTTTACACTCCAAAAATTACATAAAAGAATGAGCTTTAGAAACGACATTGACTTATTGAGTGACTAGGCAGCCACGTGAAGCGGAGACAATTACCCGTAATTATGCAGTTTTAACAGTCATCCACATTTTGGGTAGCTAGCGACCCTTTTTCCTTTTTAATCTAAAGAACTATTAGTGATACAAGCGTGACGGTTGATTTACATTTCTGATATATTTTGGTTTTATACTAACGTTATAACGCGTTACAGACAAAATATTCCAGTCTTAGAGAATTGGTATTCAATTCCAGTTTTTAAGCTTTCTATCCTCTAAAATTAATGAAGGCGTTTATCAGAAAATAACATAGTAAAATAAAAAAAAAGATGTGTCAACATTTCGAAAATTGTTATCCAGGAAGGTGGAATTAGTCGAAAGAACATCGACCAATTCGTTTTTTCTTCGTATGTTCCTTTATCCATATTAATCCACATTAAAGGTTTTTGAGATTATACTTTATATCAATTAAATCTTTGCCATTACAACGCCTTCAGGAATTGTAAGAATCCGGGCAAATTTAGGTCCAAGTACAATTTTAACAAGTTGTATTTTGTTTTAACACTAGATCGCAATTGCCACAAGGGTTTGCTGAATATGCACTTCAAAAGCAACATTCGAGTAATAAATCGTTTGGCTCTCTTGATTTATTCTTGCGACTACTCTGTTTTATGTATCGTGGCGATTGTCCCCTTATGGAACTAGAGTTATTGTCTCACTCGTTTAATTTCAAAATGAACAATGAATAAATACTCAAAATCTGATAAAAATGAGAATTAAAAAAATCATTAGAAAGGTATTAAAAAAATTGTACCCAAATCTAACGTTTTTTTATATCAAAAACCTTTTTCAATAAAATATAACTCAAGTCAGGGCCCCTGACTCAGTGGATCTAGATATGCGCTCTCTATATGGATGTTTCCAAATTTCAAGAAAAAATTCAGACATCCAAAATGCACATCTAGAAACCTCTGACTGTATTCACAAAAAATCCTAAACAAAAGTTTAATGACAAAAAGTGATAATGATTTAACATAATTAAATATAAATAATTCAGGCTTACAGGGGGACTCACATTAAGGGACGGTTTGCGACTTTTGACCAAAGTCCACGTTTGTCCCTTAATTTGAATTCTGTCCCTTAATTTGGTGTCCCTTAATATGAGACCCGCCCCCCGTAAATTTAAAAAAGGAAAATACACGACGTAACCATTTGAATTAGTACCTAAATTTCGAAAAAAGTGGTAATTCAAATCCAAATTATTCATTCAAATACAAACTGTTAATTCAAATGGTTAGATTACCTAACTTAGGTAGTTAAAATTAAACAGAATTTTCAATAAAAATTAGGATGAAACAAAAAAATTAGAGAAACATTCAAATAAAGTTTCGAACATAAATTTAACCAAAAATAAATGTTATTTCGAAATCAATACTCTTGCTATTAGTGGCTAATGTATTTTTTTTTCGGAAAAATACGTTTATACCTCTAATCACTCTTTTCGCAAATGCAAGTATTTTTTCACATAACAAATGTGATTACTATCAAAATAATTATGAGGAATTAGATCCTACAAATTACATATGCCCAAAGCCGGCTTACAATTAAAATTTCTGGTTAATATTTCGCAATCGAGACCTATTAGAGTGGTCAAAATCGCATAACAACCAACCTTGTCGTAATAGTAGATTTTCAAACAAAAAACGTTTGCCAACGCAATGTCCAACATGAACTTAGGATAAAAGGGATTTTGGCAACCATTTTTTCTCGCCAAAAAACTTGTATTTTCGTTGGTTTTGGCGACCATAAAATTGCTTGTCAAGTCCTGTCTAAAACACCATTTTCGACCATATGGTCGCCAAATTATATTTTGAACAACACTTGACGACCAAATGGTGTTTTAGATAGATGTAAGCGACCAATATTATGGTTGCAAAAAGTCTGCAAAAATATTTTGGAACCCCAAATGTTCGCCAAAATTCACCTGTCCGAAATTAGGAATACGTATTTAGAATAAGTTGCATTCTAAGAAAAATAAAACATTAACCGTTTGTATGTGCATCAAGTGTTTCGGCCATTTTGATATAATGTTCAACCTAGACAACTAAAAACAGTGTGTCAAACTGGAAGACTAATGGCCGGATTAAGCTTAGGTTTGAACCAGGGTTATAAATATGCGTTGGGCGAAGGGCGTTGGGTTGGAGTGTAAGTGTATTGCGTTGGGGCGTAGGGGCATTTTCATTTGAATTATTGTATCCCATAAGACAAAAAAAATCGCCGATTTTAACCATATTATATAAAATCGATTAAGAACAAAAATATTTAGTTTTCGATGACTTTATAAATCTAAAAAAATCAGCAATCTAATTGGTTAAATCGGTGGAGCACGTTTAAGTTACTAGTGTGGTAAGTAGCGTTACACTCGTTGTCTTTGGTTTAAAGCGGATTGGAGCTGATAGCGCTTATACAACTCTTGTATTTAAAAACAATGGCATGTTCGGCCGTGTTCGTATGGTCACCGTTTTTCAAGTTTCTAGTAAATTGTTCAACGTTAACCGCAATTTTCCCCGTTGGTTAAAAAAGTTATTAAAACTGTTTTTTTTCGCAGAAATGCTCAATTTGTCGCATAAATTTTAACGTAAGAACAATTACAAGGGACGCCTTATAAAATTTGGATGACTTTCTCAAATACAGTCCCGAATCCTTTATGGACCGCGATGAGGGCTTCAAAAAGGCGGCCCATATGGATTCCCGGCCCATATGGATTCCCGGCCCATAAAGGATCCCCGGCCCATAAGGACACATTGCCCTTTTTGACCAAAAAATTCATATTTTCTAATTTTATCTATTTTTTTTTGCTTGAAAACGAATTTTTAGACACTGCAGATTTCATCGGTAAAAAACAAATATGGAGGACTGTCTGAAAATCCAAAAAAATATAAACTGAAAAATTCCGGCCCATAACTTATGGGCCATAAGGGGCACTTATTCAAATCGAAAAAATCGCGGCTCATAAGGGAGCTGGCCCATAAAGGAGCGGCCCGTAAGGGATCCGGGACTGTATAGAGAGAATTTCATTTTTTGTTTAAAAGGCTGTGGAGGAATATCCTTAACCCTAGACCGCGCACTAGGTACTATTCAGGGACCGCGCACGGGGAACACATCTGTTCCCCGACACTAAAATGCTTGCCATTTGTTTATTAGTGGGTCGAATTATAACATTTTTGTTTTAAATGACTTATGAAAGTATTGATTAACATTTGTTTGAGTAAAAATTATTGAACATCAAACATAAATAATGTTTTTGGCCAATTACTAATCAATGTTTGGTGTTTGTCAACGTTTTTTTTCTTTGCAAACACATTTTAACTAAGCAGGTGTTTTGTGATTTTTTTTTGTTAATTTTATACACTGGCTATTGTTTATTAAAAAAAAACTTACAAATTTCTATTGTTGACATAAAACAGCTGAGAAATAACTCTTTTCCCCTGCTGACGCGTCATTATTTGTTTGAATCTGCAAAAATTACTTTTTTGTAGCGCCTCCCCACAAAAAAGTAGCGCACTTTTATCACATCATTCATATGGTTTTNGAATATGATTGGTCATTTTTTTTCATGAAATAAATCTTAATTTAATAATACTAAATAGGGATTATGATTTACATTAAAAAAAGACAGAAGTTACAAATTATTTCCATGAATTATTGTTGTACTAAATTATGACATTTGAAGTAACAAGAAGAACACATCGTTCGATTTATTTATTTATTATTTTTACGTGTAATGCCAGGAGTAACAAAAATGCATAAATTAATTTTATAAAATTATGTTATGACATACAAATTAGGGTTAATTTAAAGCAATTTTATTGTGCACTTTACGGAAAATATTTTTCCAGACTGTGGCAATTTTGACAAATAAAAAAAATATATCAAGGTAATATAATAACAGATAAGTTGGAATTTAATGCAATTTGCCATAAGTATTATAATAATCTGATAATGAAATAACAACGTGATGGTAATCGAAATACTGTCACACCACGTTCACATTCATAACGTTAAATATCTAAAAAAAATAAATGGCCATCTAGGATTATCGCGGTTCAAATTGTCGAAATTTCAAACAATTTGTCTGAAATGCCACAGGCAATAAACGCCACTGACTGAATTGGTATCATGTATAAATGGTCGAAAAGAGACTTCGGCACAATTTTGCCTTTAGACTTGATCCACTAAAAATATTAGAAGAAAAAACTAGGCAAATAAATGTGCCGAAATAGCCTTCTCAATGTTGACCTTTCGCTTTTCGACTGTGTCGAAGTAACCTTTTAGACCAATTCTCTTTACGATCAATTATACATGATACCGATTGGGTTGGTGCCGGTATGATACACTAGGTGCGTCGTTATGTTTCACCCCATTATGTTACAATTTTTCCCGTTCGTCCCGTTATGTTACATTTTTTTAGCAAAAAAAGTTTGCTTACGCACTACGCCGTTATGTTACAATTTTCCTTTATGTTACATTTTTTTTATTTGGTTTTGAAACATAACGGCGCACCTGGTGTATATCATTTTCAATCGTTTAGTCATATCAACCTTAAGATCATAT
>SCLG01000215.1:245096-256611 GCA_004367875.1 Oikopleura albicans
GAAAAATGTGCTGACAGATGCCTTTGACCGCTTTTCACGTGTTTTCATTTGGCGTGTCACTTTAACTAATATGTTCTTTATCGTGAGAAACTATCAACTTGACATCGAATTCGATCATATATTCGCGAACAACCATGTTTAGCCAACTCTGTACATTTTTTTTTCTCATTTTGCCGTTTTCTTTGGTAAATTTTGGGTGTGATTTATAGTTTCAAATTAACACCTTATTTTGGGGAATATATTTTATGTGACATGTTTTATGTAATCGTGACAAGTTCTAGTGCTGTCACCGAACAAGAATAGCCACGAAATTGGGCGCACTTTTTTTTTCAACGTCTTCCAAAGTTTTGGATACAAACAGTAGCCACAATTTCCGTTGTTCATTTTTATTTGTTGCAACACCATAATTCGCATTTCCAGTTGGCATAGAACTTAATAAACGGCCATTCAACAAGTTTACCCATATCAATTATTTATTAGATCACTTTTATAGTACAAAAATAATTAATTTCTATCGAATCAAAATGTTTGTTTTTCGCTTTACCCGGCCACGGACTAGCTTTTTTGCATTTTTATTTTTGTACAAATTAAGAAGAAAAGTTTTCGATGGAAACGTTTAAAATAATCAAAATGAAGAAGTATTATAAAAAATGACATAAAAGTATCAAAAACTTGTGGGAAAATGCCATGAGGTTGTGCAAAACAAACGGCTCTAAAACATCGTCAAGTGAAGCATGTAAAAAGGACATCGACTTTTTTTCCTTTGTGTGCTTTTTATTTAAAAGTGACAGTTTTTTAAATAAAAATGTGTGGTTGAACAATAAAAAAACTCTTTCAAATAAAACGGAGTCGATTTCGGATATTCTACTTAAGCATGACCGATTTCTTTTAGTACGAATATACCCTGTGCGCAGTTATTTAGCACAAATTTGTCTTGAAAAATTTAATATTTTGTAATTTTCCCTTTTACGCATTGAGCAGTTTTCTCGCAGTTTTTTTTTTAATTCAAGATAACTGCTCAGTTTGTGTTATAAAGTTTCTAGATTTCCTTTAAAACATTCTGTATGTTCTAAAAAAGTGTTCAAAATTGCACACCAATCAGTAAAAATCGAAAAATCACATCTTGTGTATGGACCACATACTATGTGGTGACTTTAAATGTCTTCCATTATTATGAAATTAATGCATAAACTTGACGTTGTTCATTTGAATGTTACGACAAAAGACAGAAAGTAAAAATACCCACGTTCTGTATTTATTAACCCCAGAGAAATGTCGTCTACAATTCATGACAGGATGTTTTTAGAAAAACCGACCAAGTTCTAATTTGACAACGCATTCGTGTGGTCATTTTCAACCCGGACATTTTTTTTGCACTAATATAAATTAAAACAACAGTATTTTAAGACTAACCAGCCGTTTTAAATTTGAAAGATTTATAATTTTAAATTACTTTTATCGGCCATTAAAATTTCTTAAGCTTAAACATAGTTAATCATTATATATAACAGCTTTTTAAAAATTGTATTTCAAATACAAATTGTGACTTAAAATGGTTGGGTGGTGTAGATAAATTTCTTTAAACCACAAGCGTTCTATTGAACGTTGTCTTTTTTTCGTTTTCAAATTTCCGCACTTCTTGTCCGATAAGAACCGTTTTCTGTTTTTTGGTCTCAATTCTATCTTGGATTCAAAAATTTAAACAAACTGATAACTTTTGGTTTCATCTTGTTCTTTTTTTGTTTGCAATGAATAGAACATTGAAATAGAACATCAACAAGATTAACAATTGATGGAGTATGTTCGACAATGTTTGAATAACTTTTGTGATAATTGTTGATAATATTGGACCGTTTTAGGATTGACACAAATTTTTATAGAAAAATAACATAAAAATGATGTAATTATAATATTCTAGCACTAAAATTATTGTTTGAAAATGTAATTTTCTCGAAAACTACACTTACTCTAGTTGTTTAACGTGAGCCAAAAATAATGTCCACCAAATATTGCCCCTAGATTCAACAGAACAAAACGTGGTTAATGAAATCTGTTCAAAGTATGGTTTTAACCCAATTGTACCGGTGCCATATGTTTCGTTGGCAGGTATAATTAAATTTTAAACGAAACAAAAGAAAAAAAAATCATTTAGATAACACGGCCACTTCACATAATTTCCTGCAACTTTTTTTGGTTTACCGTGTGACGCGAAATCAGAGTTAATTAACTCGAAAGGTTAAAATGATATGAACATGTTCGTTTTGTAAACCGTGAATACCCGATGAGTCCATTATATGGCGATATACTAGAAGTGAATTTTAGCCGATAATTATAAATATTCCACCTAAGTTAGGCAAAGATATAAAAATGTTACCAGTACATTTTTACATCTCAACTTGAGATTCTCAAGGCCCCATTATGGATACTCTTCAAAGATACAATTCTTGGCGAATAATGTTTCAAAGCCTATAAATCCATAACGGGGTTTTCTGAAGATCTTCACAATGTGACCTCTACGAGTTTTATGAACACGTGTGACCCCCTGAAGTTAAAGAGGGTTACAAAAATTTGAACTACAAACTGTAAAGTGTTTATATTGTTCCTCTTGAGATCTAAAAATCTACTGGTAACGAATTATTGACGAGTGGAAAACGCACCGATATCAAATTTGAAATAATTGTTTTCTTAGGGGTTAAATATGTTAAATGGAATTTCAAAAAACGCTAAATAGTTCAAGAATATTTTTCGTAATAAACGTTTTTTCGTAATTTATAAAAGAAAAGATTAAAAATTGATGTAGTTTTTTAGAAGAAATTATGAACCAAAAAATATTTCACATGTAATATTTTTTGTGTCCTAAAACATAAAAATATGATATCATTCAACACATCGGCCTTTCTGACAAATCCGAAAATTGATATCGGGCTTATGAGGGTATAAGGAAGACTGGCCGGTCCTTATCTCTAATTCACGTAGCTTAATTACGTCTTTATTTGAACATGGTAAGCTGTAATTGAGGCTCTTGAATTTTTGGAAGGTTCAACTCGCTGACGTCGGAGATTTAAGAAAAAAAATGTAAAAACTTTTTTTTAATGAAAATAATACTTTCGATTTACTGATTAACACAATTCGAACGAAAAAAAGTTGTAATAAACATGGTTCGGAAAAGTCGGTTTAACCCTTAAAACACCTACGTCGGAAGATTTTCCTACCGGGAATCTAATGCTCGTTTTTTTATGTTTGTATCCACCCAATGAAACCACACTGAATATCAACATAGAATAACCAATTTTGCAACCACAAAAAGACAAAAATATAGTTTCTGGATCAATCAAAGAATTTGATCAATTTATAAAATAGATAGTGAAAAAATACACAATTGTTTTCCAATATTTTTTTAGGAACTTGCTTTTTTGTGTTCTTTTTCCGTAAAGATGAAAAATATTATCAAAATGGTAAAATATTGAACAATTAGGCAAATAACGTCATTGTATGCATTCAGGGGTCTCTAGATATGCATTATCGATTTCCGAAAAACACATCTAGAGAACGCACATCTAAAAACCCATGACTGAAATATATATTTTTGACCGCTATTATGTGTTTAAGGAATACTATCCAGGAATTCTCCGGAAATCGGCGCTTGACTTTTCTAAAACTGTGTTTAATGTTAAGATCTCAACCTACCGGTAGCTACGTAATGTATAATATGCAACACATGTTTTTGGGAGCTATATACCGAAAAATTGAAATAAATTCTGAAGAGGGAACTTTCAATGAAATTGGACATGGCCTGTTTTATTTTGTATTGTTTATATTTGACGTATCCAAATTACCGCTGGAGTAGAGAATGTAATTGGGGCTCTTGAATTTTTGGAAGTTTCAAATAGCTGAGGCTAACACAAAGACGCAAAGGTTATTACTATTTTCATTAGAACCTGAATTAAAACCTATCCGTAACGGGAAAATGTCTTCTATGGTCAAAATCGTACTTTTTGACATATTGTAAAACCAAATTTTAAACCTTTCAATTATAAATTATGATTCATAATCCAATCAGGGGTCCCTAGGTGTGAAAAATTTTTTTTAACATTTCTTGATATGCAATTAAACTATTTTTTTTTTCTGAAACGACCTCTCGATCTACACTTTTTCCAGACCACGTAACGTGGTCCACGTTTAAAAAAATCCTTTCGCTAATTGTTTTGCTAAATTTTTTTTACAAATTTATAGTAATTAAGTTAATTATATTAAGTTAATTATCATATGAGAAAAATGTTAGTAGTACAAAAATCCCTTGCAAAAATTCTATTTTTTGGCCTGAAAAATTACCACTCAATCAATTATAAAAAACCTCGTCTGAAATCAAGAGTCAAGTACAAAATTGACCATTGACAAGAAAATGAAAAAAAGCCCTTGCCTCAAAACAAAAACAAAATCAGTAGTGACGTTGTTCCAAATGAATTTGTATTCGAAACAAAATCACGATGTTTAGGCACTTCAAAGTATTGATCAAAAAATCAAAATGGTTTAACCCTAGGCTGCCTAGGCTAAGAAAGTCATCATCAGTAACATGTTTTTAACTGTCGAAAATATGTGTCGAAAAAATGTGTCGAAAAAGGGTGTCGAAAATATGTGTCGAAAAAATGTGTCGAAAATATGTGTCGAAAAAATTTGTCGAAAAATAATAATAACCCGAATGAAACTTTGTCAAAAAAAAAGTTTCAAAAAAATGTTGTTAGAATGATTTTCCTGAAACATGTCAAATAATTACTAAAACGAGTGTTTACAAACTTGTTTGAAAAAACGTGTACAAAACAATATGTAGCATGTGTCGACATAATTTGGGTTACCGAAATTTCTGTCGACGAAATTTATATTGCCGAAATTTGCGTCGACGAAATTTGTGTTGACGAAATTTATGTCCACCTTAGTTTATGTTGANGACAAATAAAATGAGCAAATGCTATACAAAAATGATACAAATTAATATAATGAACGAAAAAATCAAAAAAATCGTTATACACCACCTAATCATGTGGCTTAACACATTTTTTCTGAAAAAAGGTGTTAATTCATATGCAAATTGTTAAGTCAAATGCAAACTGTTAAGCCACATGGGTAGTGCGTAGGCGGAAATGCTGGAAAAAAGACAAAAAAGACAAAAAAAGGACACAAAAATGTTAATTCAACTGCAAACTGTTAAGCCAAATGGTGTTAAGTCAGATGGTTAGGTGGTGTTGATAGAGTGAAAAAATACACAATTGTTTTCCAATATTTTTTTAAGAACTTGCTTTTTTGTGTTCTTTTTCCGCAAAGATGAAAAATATTATCAAAATGGTAAAATATTGAACATTTAGGCAAATAACGCCATTGTATGCATTCAGGGTTCTCTAGATATGCATTATCGATTTCCAAAAAACACATCTAGAGAGCGCACATCTAAAAACCCATGACTGAAATATATATTTTTGACCGCTATTAATAATAGCCTATTATGTAAGGCACACTATCCAGGAACTCTCCGGAAATTGGCGCTTGACTTTTCTAAAACTGTGTTTAATATTAAGATCTCAACCTACCGGTAGCTACGTAATGTATAATATGCAACACATGTTTTTGGGAGCTACATACCTGAAAATTGAAATAAATTCTGAAGAGGGAACTTTCAATGAAATTGGACATGGCCTGTTTTATTTTGTATTGTTTATATTTGACGTATCCAAATTACCTCTGGAGTAGAGAATGTAATTGGGGCTCTTGAATTTTTGGAAGTTTCAAATAGCTGAGGCTAACACAAAGACGCAAAGGTTATTACTATTTTCATTAGAACCTGAATTAAAACCTCTCCGTAACGGGAAAATGTACACTTTTTCCAGACCACGTTTAAAAAAATCCTTTTGCTATTTTTTTTTTAATTAAAAATTAATTAGTTTTAGTTCATTATTAATTAGTTTACAGAGATATAGTAATTATTAATTAGTTAATTAATTATTAAAGTTAATTATATTAAGTTAATTATCATATGAGAAAAATGTTAGTAGTACAAAAATCCCTTGCAAAAATTCTATTTTTTTGGCTTGAAAAATTACCACTCAATCAATTATAAAAAACCTCGTCTGAAATCAAGAGTCAAGTACAAAATCTCTAACCATTGACAAGAAAATGAAAAAAAGCCCTTGCCTCAAAACAAAAACAAAATCAGTAGTGACGTTGTCCCAAATGAATTTGTATTCGAAACAAAATCACGATGTTTAGGCACTTCAAAGTATTGATCAAAAATCAAAATGGTTTAACCCTAGGCTGCCTAGGCTAGGAAAGTCATCATCAGTAACATGTTTTTAACTGTCGAAAATATGTGTCGAAAAAATGTGTCGAAAAAATGTGTTGAAAAAATGTGTCGAAAAAATGTGTCGAAAATATGTGTCGAAAAAATGTGTCGAAAATATGTGTCGAAAAAATGTGTCGAAAAAATTTGTCGAAAAATAATAATAACCCGAATGAAACTTTGTCAAAAAAAAGTTGTTAGAATGATTTTCCTGAAACATGTCAAATAATTACTAAAACGAGTGTTTACAAACTTTTTTTGAAAAAACGTGTACAAAACAATATGTAGCATGTGTCGACATAATTTGGGTTACCGAAATTTCTGTCGACGAAATTTATATTGTCGAAATTTGCGTCGACGAAATTTGTGTTGACGAAATTTATGTCCACCTTAGTTTATGTTGACTAAATTTCTATTTGAATGGTGTCGATTTCATTTGTGTCGACAAAATTTCCGCCAAATAAAAATGTCGACTAAATTAGTCATTCATTATGAAAGTCAAGGTTGCCCCTCCGGTTTCACATTTTACTCATCAAGTTCTCTGTAACGTATGTTTTTGCAAGAAAAGATTCGAAAAAATCATTAGTCCTTTTTCCCCCTATTTGTTTATTGCTTTTTCGACCTGAAACAAAATCAGCCGCGGTAAATGCCAGTTCAAAGAACGGTTCGACTGTCCGCCGCACGCCCTCTCCAATTTCAACCAGTGGTTTAAAATCGACAAAGTAAAAAACACAAAATCCGTTCATTTTTTTCTTGATGTTTTAAACACTTGCAATCATATCGTATGTCGTTTGTTTGTTCAGATTATCGTGACGATCACAGTGGGTGGTCTTGTTTGTTTTTTTTGATTTGTGTTCAATAGTTGATGTAACGGATTAAGCACTGGTGCAATGGTGTAACGCGTTACTCTGACGTTTTTTTCGTTTTTTGGAACTACCGATTGGTCGTGATTAGAACAGAGTCGTGACTTTTTTTTGTTCTAGAAACTAAAATAGAGTTGCTGATTATCGATCTCGCTAAGATTTAACATTGCGCATATGCCCATTTTCTGAAACTAACCGTATGGGGATGCTCAAACTGCAGGGCTTTAAGTTATTTTTCTATGATTTGTAACGCTCTTATGACGTCACCATCGCAGTCTGAGCGTCCCCATACGGGACATATCTATGATGTAAAATTTACATTGTAAATCGTACATAAATCCATAGCATCAACAGTGTTGGTGGTATTCAAGCGTCAAATTTGCGTTTTTGTCAAGTTCAAGACCCAATACGCATTTGGTGCTGTAAACTATGTCATCAAAAATATTTCCATGAGATGCCGGAAACGGTGTTTTATTGATACAGAAAGAAAATAATTCAATACTTTCAATATAACGTGCTAAAAAGCGTTTTTCTCAAACGTCAAGTCTGGAAACAACATAACGTACCCCTCCTTAATGCAGTTGGATGCGTACCTAACTTTTGTGAAGTCAAAATTTTAAAGAATGGACACCTTTTGACGCTAGAGAGCATTTTAAAGGCCCGAAAAACTATCTATAGCGACTGTTCTGACGTAAGACAGGCCACAAAAACAAAGAGGCGCTAAACGAGAAAATACTGTTCTTTTTTTTATCTTCTTTCAGTACCACCGGTAGAAAATCGAAGCGCACGAGAGTTAAATTGAATGCAGTTATATCATATGTCGTTGATAGAGCTTAGTGTAACATATCACAGTAGGGGGTCTCTTGTCTGACTAATGGTTCATGTAACCGATTAAGCATCATTGCGGACGTTGGCGGTTTTGCTGCTTTGCGCGGCTAACGGCGGTTAAGCCCTTTACACTTGAACATACATGATTATTGCTTTGTAAAACAAGTTGATTGTTTGTTTTTAGTAATGTTGAAAAAATAGGCGTTCCGTGTAACTTGGTATACCAGTGATATTAGAATCGTAATGTCTAAATNAAAAAAAAATAGATCTCTGTCAACAGCTCATTACGAGCTCTTCATTTCTATAAAAATAAGTTTAAAAAAATGTAAAATAAAATTAAAATTATGAATAATTACGCTTAGTCACATGACATTTCAGTCGGCACCTTTGATCAAAAATTTGACCAAATTAATTTGCGCTCACTTTGTGTTTCGAACACAAAGTGTTCGTTATTGAAAAAAAAAGAAACAAAAACCTTTGAAATACGCCGCAATTATTTACGGTTAAAAACGGCTCGAAAAAAAAGACGAACACTTTGACAGTTCCCAGATTTAACATTCCGCATATGCTGATTTTCTGAAACTTACCGTATAGGGACGCTCCAACTGGAAAGCTATATTTATGATTTGATTTTTTATGATTTGATACGCTATTATGACGTCACCCTCGCAGTCTGAGCGTCCTCATACGGTACATATCTATGATGCAAATCGTACATAAATCCATAGCATCAACAGTGTTGCTGGTATTCAAGCGTCAAATTTGCGTTTTTGTCGAGTTCAAGACCCAATACGCAATTGGTGCTGTAAACTATGTCATCAAAAATATTTCCATGAGATGCCGGAAACGGTGTTTTATTGATACAGAAAGAAAATAATTCAATACTTTCAATATAACGTGCTAAAAAGCGTTTTTCTCAAACGTTAAGTCTGGAAACAACATGACGTACCCCTCCTTAATGCAGTTGGATGCGTAGCTAACTTTGGTGAAGTCAAAATTTTAAAGAATGGGCACGTTTTGACGCTAGAGAGCATTTTAAAGGCCCGAAAAACTCTTCACTATAGTCTATAGCGACTATTCTGACGTAAGACAGGCCACAAAAACAAAGAGGCGCTAAACGAGAAAATACTGTTCTTGCTTTATCTTCTTGCAGTACCACCGGTAGAAAATCTAAGCGCGCGAGAGTTAAATTGAATGCAGTTAATATCATATGTCGTTGATAGAGCTTAGTGTAACATATCACAGTAGGGGGTCTCTTGTCTGACTAATGGTTCATGTAACCGATTAAGCATCATTGCGGACGTTGGCGGTTTTGCTGCTTTGCGCGGCTAACGGCGGTTAAGCCCTTTACACTTGAACATACATGATTATTGCTTTGTAAAACAAGTTGATTGTTTGTTTTTAGTAATGTTGAAAAAATAGGCGTTCCGTGTAACTTGGTATACCAGTGATATTAGAATCGTAATGTCTAAATCCCAACGGGTACTGCCCCTTTACCGCTCGAGGACTTAATTGTCACAGGTATTTGAATGATTAACACATTTTCCGTTAACACGTTTTTTTTTTTGAAAACTGAGATAATGGTACCATTTTGTTTTATCAGTCGAACCGCTCGAAATAGATTCTTAAACCTAAGTTCTATGTCAGTCCATGCTTCTGGTTTCCGATTGGCTCAGTTGATCATACGCCTAGGCGTTCAAAACTAACGGATTTTATTTAAGACAAAATCCGTGAGGAAATAAATCATGCTACACCCTTTTCCAGTTAGCTCTGTTATCTTACGAATGTTTTGATTATGTGTTAAGCACTGCGCTGTTATCTTGCAGATGTATAGGTTCTTTTCGATATCTTGCGGATTGTTTTCATGCGAAAGTTGCAAGATAACGGCGTAGAAGGTTTATTTAATGTCAATAATCCGCCAAAGAGATCAAATTTTCAAAGTGGTGTATGATTAATGTTATATCATTTATTGAAAAAATAACATACAAACAGGAATCCAGAATGTCGAGTATAAGTAATTTACGGGCTAAAAGTAATCGATATTTTATCCTTACTTTATTTTGTATTGTTTTATGCATTTAGTTATTAGTGATGTCCTTTTCTTTGAATGACATTTAATTCCAGTTCTTTATCTATAATCTATATCATTAATGATCCCAAAATAAAATAAAAAATAGAAGATGCAGTACTCTATGAGAGGTATGAGAGGATCCTGTATATATTTGTGTTCGGGGTACGGATCATTATGTGGTTACACAATTGCTGATAACGCCCAACATCCCCAAAACATACTTCACTTTTCTTGTGTTTAGCAAAAGAAGTAGATTTTGAGGATAGTTACTATGCTATATTTGTACATCAACATTATGAAAGGCGTAACGTATTTTTTCACCTAAAATACAAAAAAAATATAAATTGATTTTTGAAAATTGACCAGAACGGTTTCATAATATAATCAAGGCTCGGCAACAGCCAGCTAGCCTTCCCAGTTCAAGTGAATTTTATTTTTTGAGCTCGAGAGCACAGCTGAGCGCATCTAGATTTTTTTTTCAGCCCGAGAGCACAGCTCATTTCCCCCCTGTATACTATCGGTAAGATTATTTTTTTGTCTGTAAAATATACCTACTAATCACCAATCAAGTAACGTATGTTGACCACGTAGTTTAATTTTGTAAACTTACTTAGGTAGGTGGTGTAAAAAATCGTGTTTTTTCAAAACTCTTTTAAGCAATTTATAAGAGTTTCCTACAGCCTTTTTATTGTATTATATTTTGCAACTAGATATTATTTTGTAGACAAACTTGATATTTTACATATGAGTGACCATAAATTTAATTGAATTTCCACCAAAAAATACTATTATCACTAACGGTTTAATCAAATTTTCAGTCAGAAGCAAACCACAGGTTCAATCCATGTCTGTTTCCTAGATTTAGTAATCTAAGAAAAAATTCCTACAATGTATTTGGATGTAACAAAGCGTAAACATACTTTACGAAACGTCCTCTATTTTCATTTTTGATCGTCGGGCCGATTTGCCGCGGCAAGAAAAGTGCAAGATCTAACCGTTTTGAATTTCGCACAATTCGTGTTTATTGAAAGACATAAACTTTGATAGCGCAAAAGCGATCAAGCTGGAAGGCCGAAACAGGCCGAGCATAATGCAATTTGGCCATGTGCTTAACTATCGCAATTGGAACGTGTTCCTTCAGTTTTTCGTTGTTGACGTTTAAACATTTTCAGCGATATAATTTTTGTACGATATTTATCAAAACAAAAAATTTGTTACATTTAAATATTTACTTATTCGCAGCTTTTACGATCAATTATGAATTTGAATTGGACTTAGAAATTGGACCGAGGATGACTCCTTTTTAAATGTTTGTTTTTAGTTATCATAAACTTTTTCGCAGGTTTACAAAAATTAGAAATTTTACGGGAAATGGGCAATTTTTATTACGGTTTGTTCTCAGTTAACTATTTTAAACTACAGGGG
>SCLG01000215.1:256728-302428 GCA_004367875.1 Oikopleura albicans
TAATCTAAGAAAAAATTCCTACAATGTATTTGGATGTAACAAAGCGTAAACATACTTTACGAAACGTTCTCTATTTTCATTTTTGATCGTCGGGCCGATTTGCCGCGACAAGAAAAGTGCAAGATCTAACCGTTTTGAATTTCGCACAATTCGTGTTTATTGAAAGACATAAACTTTGATAGCGCAAAAGCGATCAAGCTGGAAGGCCGAAACAGGCCGAGCATAATGCAATTTGGCCATGTGCTTAACTATCGCAATTGGAACGTGTTCCTTCAGTTTTTCGTTGTTGACGTTTAAACATTTTCAGCGATATAATTTTTGTACGATATTTATCAAAACAAAAAAATTGTTACATTTAAATATTTACTTATTCGAAGCGTTTACGATCAATTATGAATTTGAATTGGACTTAGAAATTGGACCGAGGATGACTCCTTTTTAAATGTTTGTTTTTAGTAATCAAAAACTTTTTCGCAGGTTTACAAAACTTAGAAATTTTACGGAAAATAGGCAATTTTTATTACGGTTGGTTCTCAGTTAACTATTTTAAACTACAGGGGGAGCACTAAGTAAGGGCACGTCAAGTAAGGGTAGGTGGCGCCAAATAAGGGTAGGTTTCATTTCACGAAAAAATTTCGCAGTTAAGGGTACGCCAATTAAAGGCACATAAGGGTCTCCAATATGATTATTTGTGTACTTAAAATATTTTTAATACAATTATAGAATTAACGTGTGAACCTTATACCAAAATAAGACAAACTTGTTAAAAGTGACAACGCCAAGTAAGGGTAGGTATCCAAAAACACTTACTTGGCGCTCCTCTGTATACCTAATCACTGATTGATAATATAAAATATAAAGTTGACAAATTTGGACTCTTCAATATGGATTCTACAACTTAACGTATTTACGCCCTGCACCGTTATGTTTCACTCTTTCAATTTTACGCTTCTCCCGATAACGTACATTTTTTAGAATGCCCTACGCCGTTATCCTTAACTTTTAAGTTTTTGTTTGAAAAGATAATGGCATAGGCGGTGTACAAGTTGTTTTGACTTTTTATGCGACTATTTTTAAGTTTTAACTCTCACTGCTGAAACGTGTGCCATTTGTTGACGATTAAACATTCGCCAGATCTTTTCCGTTTTCAAAATCCCTCGTCCAAACTAATGCTTCCCTTTTTTCTTATTTAGAGCCGTTATAGATAATTTATGATACGATTACGGAGTCTGACATAATTTGCACAGTGTGCATGCGATGGATAAACTTATCTTATCCGCCCACGTTAACAGTTTTTTGATTTTTAGAAATTATCAAAACTGGTCTTCGAGTTTCATTAAATAGAAAATTTCTAAAACGTTTTTGTTTATGGAAATCCTATCAGTTTTTTGATTGATAAGAACTCGAAATTGGTGATTTTGTATTTATAAGAAAGCAATTTCATCATTAATTCAAATTATGAGTCATAATGTATGACTAATAATATGGTGACTCATTCCTACATCATATTATCGTACTTATTGAAGGTCAATAATTAATATTTTAGTTTTGAAGGTCAATTATGATGATTTGGTATGACAAAATGTTACTGATTTTAAAGTTTTAAATCTACTATAAGCTATAGACTATGCATTGTATTGTGTTATTTTTTTTAATATATCTTGCAAGTGAATCCACGTGGTGTCCCAAATCACATAAAAGTATTTAATTGACTTTGCTTGTCAATGGATTGGGACACCGCGTGGATTGAGCTGAAAGAGAGACTTAAAGAATATTACAGTATTTCACCTTCAAAATAACGGTCAAATACTAACCCGTAAGTTGNTCTTGGACATGAATAATTTTTTGAGCACTTCGTCAAAAAATAATTTATTTACCCGCTGTAAATCATTTGGAACTTGGTTTCACGTTTTGATTTCAAGGAGACGTTGATTACAATCAATACATGTTTAAGGGGACAGAAATAATTAAAATTAAAATGGTTAATTAAATTTCTAATGAGAAATCTTTTTTCGTACTGTGTGTGACCCATCTTGGGTTTTTAACCCAAAATTTAAGGGTGGACGACAGTTAAGTCGAACTTTCCATTAAGCACACAAATTTGATAAAATAAGCCGCATAAATTCATATCACAGTTTATTTAAAATTTTCTAGAATACCTCATACACTCCCTGCAAGATAACAGCGCAGTGCTTAACACATAAAGATAGGGATTCCTGGAAAATTGCCCGAAAAAAATCTGCAAGATAACGGAGCCAACGGGAAAATCTGCAAGATAACGGGTGCAGGGGGTGTAATTGTTTGTTCAGGTGTTCTTTGAAAAATCTAAATTTTAAAAGAAGTTCTTTCAATCAACTCATCTCATCAAGTATGAAATCTTAGAAAATTTAGAATAGTTGGCTTTGATTTTTACGTTGAAAATACAAGAAAACGTTTTAGAAAATGTTAAGAGAAAATACAAAAAATGTTTTTCCGAGAATCTGTTTTTTTTTGAGAAAATATCTAAAGATTTCCAGGAAGGGTCGGGTTGTCTTAAATTTATTTTTCGGAGAAAACTTTTTTCCAAAAAAACGTTTGTCTAAGAAAAAAGGATTTCTTCGAAAGATCGCGGTGCCCAATAAAGTTTTTAAAACCAATGTTGACGTCCGATTTAAGCGGCGATTGCAAAGTGTCAACGGGCGGGAATTACCGTTCGAATGGTTACCGGTGATAACGTTGCCAGGCACTACTGGAAAACGGAGAAACTGGAAAAGTTGGTGGCGCATCGGTGTTAAGTAACGTATGTTGGCCACGTAGTTTAATTTTGTAAACTTACTTAGGTAGGTGGTGTAAAAAACAGAGTTTTGTCAAAACTCTTTCAGGCAATTTATAAGAATTTCCTACAGCGTTTTTATTGTATTATATTTTGCAACTAGATATTATTTTGTAGAAAAACCTGATATTTTTCATCTGAGTGACCATGAATTCAATTGAATTTCCACCAAAAAAAACTATTATCACTAACGGTTTAATCAAATTTTCAGTCGGAAGCAAAACACAGGTTCAATCCATGTTTGTTCTTAGATTTAGTAATCTAAGAAAAAATTTTCTACGATGTTTTTCGATGTAACAAAGCGTAAACATACTTTACGAAACGTTCTCTATTTTCATTTTTGATCGTCGGGCCGATTTGCCGCGACAAGAAAAGTGCAAGATCTAACCGTTTTGAATTTCGCACAATTCGTGTTTATTGAAAGACATAAACTTTGATAGCGCAAAAGCGATCAAGCTGGAAGCCCGAAACAGGCCGAGCATAATGCAATTTGGCCATGTGCTTAAATATCGCAATTGGAACGTGTTCCTTCAGTTTTTCGTTGTTGACGTTTAAACATTTTCAGCGATATAATTTTTGTACGATATTTATCAAAACAAAAAATTTGTTACATTTAAATATTTACTTATTCGCAGCGTTTACGATCAATTATGAATTTGAATTGGACTTAGAAATTGGACCGAGGATGACTTCTTTTTAAATGTTTGTTATTAGTAATCATAAACTTTTTCGCAGGTTTACAAAAATTAGAAATTTTACGGGAAATGTGCAATTTTTATTACGGTTGTTTCTCAGTTAACTATTTTAAACTACAGGGGGAGCGCCAAGTAAGGCCACGTCAAGTGAGGGTAGGTGGGCGCCAAAGAAGGGTAGGTTTCATTTCACGAAAAAAATACGAAACCGACACTTACTTGGCGCTCCTATGTATACCTAATCACCGACTGATAATATGAAATATAAACACACACAAATTTGGACTCTTCAATATGGATTCTACAACTTAACTTATCTACGCCCTGCACCATTATGTTTCACTCTTTCAATTTTACGCTCCTCCCGATAACGTACATTTTTAAGAATGCCCTACGGCGCGCCGTTATCCTTAACTTTCAAATTTTTGTTTGAAAAGATAATGGCATAGGCGGTGTACAAGTTGTTTTGACTTTTTTATGCGACTATTTTTAAGTTTTAACTCTCATTGTTGAAACGTGTGCCATTTGTTGACGATTAAACATTCGCCAGATCTTTTCCGTTTTCAAAATCCCTCGTCCAAACTAATGCTTCCCCTTTTTCTTATTTAGAGCCGTTATAGTTAATTTATGATACGATTACGGAGTCTGACATAATTTGCACAGTGTGCATGCGATGGATAAACTTATCTTATCCGCCCACGTTAACAGTTTTTTGATTTTTAGAAATTATCAAAACTGGTCTTCGAGTTTCATTAAATAGAAAATTTCTAAAAAGTTTTTGTTTATGGAAATCCTATCAGCTTTTTGATTGATAAGAACTCGAAATTGGTTATTTTGTATTTATAAGAAAGCGATTTCATCATTAATTCAAATTATGAGTCATAATTTACGACTAATAATATGGTGACTCATTCCTACATCAGATTATCATACTTATTGAAGGTCAATAGTTGACATTTTAGTTTTGGAGGTCAATTATGATGATTTGGAGTAGGACGGAGTTATAATATCATATGATATCACAGTAAGACAAAATGTTGCTGATTTTAAAGTTTTAAATATACTATAAGCTATAGTCTATGCATTGTATTGTATTATTTTTTTAATATCTCTTGCAAATGAATCCACGTGGTGTCCCAAATCACACAAAAGTATTTAATTGACTTTGCTTGTCAATGGATTGGGACACCGCGTGGATTGAGCTGAAAGAGAGACTTAAAGAATATTATAGTATTTCACCTTCAAAATAACGGTCAAATACTGACCCGTAAGTTGAAGACTAGATATAATAATATAACTTATCTCTGACTACTTAAAAATTCCACAAATCATACAGTATGATTAAAAGCAGTCTGTATCTTACGAAAATATGGTTTAATTTTAATTTTAGAATTTGACATTTATAATTTTTATGGAATTTTTTAACAATTTTTTCACTCTTGAAATGTCAAAATCCGTACCGGACGACATTTTTTCCATTTTGCACCTGTTTCATTATTAGTTTTGTTCGGCATTTTTTCTTTGCTTTAGGTTATCCTGACATAACATGCCGTAGTAGAGTTTTGTAGCTGGATATATTGCGCCATTATTTTATCACGGTGATTCAATTAGGTTAAGGTCTCCATCAAGACGATTTCACCCTTTGGCAAATGGAATATCACATTTTTTTTTTTTTTTGAGAAAATGCCCGCGCCTGAGAAAACAATGATTATATAATTTTTGCAAAAAAATATTGCCAAATTTTCAGCTATAATTTGGTTTGTGGTAACTTACATATGTATACATGTACGAGTTCAATAAAACTCGATAATATTTTCAAGACGATTATAAAGAAAATGAAAACCTTAACTACTGTACGTCGCGACGTGTTGGACGTTATTCATTACATACAGAGGTCAAATTCGGGGTCACATTAGATGGTTTGTTCGTGGGCCCTGAACTTGCTCAACCTGTGGGTTTTTGAAATACACCACCTAACCATTTGAGGTAACACTTTTTTTAATGTGTCATTTCAAATGAAAATTGTTATTTCACTTTCGAATTTTTATTTCAAATGGGTAGTACGTAGGTGTATAGGCTGGACAAAATTTGGCCAAAAAAGTGTTATTTTAAATCCAAATTGTTATTTCAAATGCAAAATGTTATCCTGAATGGTTCCTTTTATTGCTTCATCTGGTTTCAGAAAGTCCGTATTTGTCCAAAAGAACGATAAAAAAAATATACGGAAATAATATCTATTATTCCTTCTAAGGAAAATGGATCAGAGAGGATAATTTTTTGTTCGCTGTCCCTAATTTCAAATTAGCGTAGGTTAAAAATTCATCTCTGATTGGACTGCGTCCTCTCTTCCTATGATGCGCCGTGTTATTTCAATTTAGGGAGTCCACTCAAAATTTATTGTATGTTTCTCCTTTATCGCCGTTTGTATATTAGTTTCTATTTTTGACAAGAACATATTATATCAAGGCTTAGCTTTTTCGATTACAGAAGGCGAAAATTTTCAACTGATGCCGAGTCGATTTTTTTGAATAATAATGCTAAAAGTGTGTCGTCAACCCAATCATAAAATATATTTTCTAGAAAAAAAAAAATAAACCGACATTAAAAAATTACTTGGTTGAGCTTGTAGTATCCAAGATAAATAATCACAATAAATCGATTGTTTGCGACGAAAATGTGACAACTGTTAAAGCGACTTAGTAAGTGTCGGACATGTAAGTGGACATGTTCAAAATGGGAACTTTATTTTTACACGTTCAATCATCATGTTAAAAAAGCCAACTTCAACGAACATTATTAAAAATAATTTTTCGATTTTCAATCGCGTGTGAAATTTTAAAGGTGCCTCTTACTGTGGTGTGCCTTATTATGGGACCCCTGAACGGTACAGGAGCCCCCACCCAATTAACTTAACGGAATGTAAGTACACTCCTTAAGGGTTTATGTGCCCATTTCGCGACTTGAAAAGTGGGCACATAAACCGAAATTGTGCACATAAACCCGCAAGCGTAGGTGGAAAACTTTGCTGAAATTTTTTTGGGCACATAAACCGACGGTCGGGCTCGTTCTAGATTTGTATCAAATTTCGATGCATAAACTGTACATCTTGATCTTGTTTAATGTAAAATTACAAAACTTAATTCAAATTGGCAAAAAAAAACTTTATTTATCACTTGTCGGTTGATACAAAAAATTTTTTTGAAATTATAAGATGAAGTTCCCAAATTGTCTCAGAGAAACGTTGCCATTATTATCTCAGAGAAAATTGGTCGTCCGTTAAGTATAGAAGTGGACTTCGAAATTTTTTGAAAAAAAAATCAGAGATTGAGGGTAATATAAGCAGGTTTCTGTTTTTTAAATGACTCGGTGGGCACATAAACCCTCATGCGTGGGCAGGTTCGCTGGAAAACTTTTCCTCAAAAACTGAGCACATAAACCATCCATCGGGGCTTAGTGGGCACATAAACCCCGGCCACATAAACGCTCAAGGAGTGTATATAAATATTTGTTGGACAAAAAGGTTGTTAAAATAACTAGTTAGGTGGTGTATTTTTTCTTTATTTTTTTTGGAACAGCAAATTCTAACCAAAATTAAAAAAAGTTTTAGTTCAATTCAACCATTCGACGTCATCCGATTAACGTTCAATGCCATCTTACTAAACGAATTACTTGTTTCTATGATATTTGCTGCTCAAACATGAATAATTTTATAATTTCAAACACATTTGAGCATGTTTTTGGTGAGGCAATTTGAAACGTGGCGAAAAAAAAACGCGCCCATCGCATTTCTAAAATCCGCCGCAAAAAGGGGCATAGAAAAAATAAAATAAAATGTGGCGGAAAATGTAATGATAATCGCCAATTGGTCAAAGGTTAAACTAATTGGGAACGTTTAGCTTTATAATATTGTCGGTGTCCCCGTTGCTGAGTTGCGCTACTGTAGCCAAAATAGGACCGTTGGAAATGTGATGTAAAAATTAATATTAGAACATACTAGTAGGTTTATATATCCAATTGTGGGGAAAATGAGGGAAGAAGCTTCCCATTTCCGATTTGGATAATTGTGAAGTTATCAATAACACGCTTACATACAAAACAACCGTAACAAAATGGTTTAACAGGGGTTAAAAGGGCGTTCTCTCGTCCAGCATCTTTATTGTGATAATACAATTATAATTTTGCGGTGTGTCGTTTTGCGCAGTAGTAAGGTCCATGATTATTGTAAGGTCTGTGTGGCATATATTCCGTAAGGCATAAATTATGCTGCATAATTTTGACTATTGAAATTTTTTTAAGTTCTCAGTGAAATTTGGTTCAAAATGTGCTATCTCATATGAATACACCACCTAACCATTTGACTTAACACATTTTTTTCCGAAAAAGGTGTTAATTCAAATGCAAATTGTTAAGTCAAATGCGAACTGTTAAGCCACATGGGTAGTGCGTAGGTTAAAACCCTGAAAAACTTGAAACTATAAAAAAATGATATAAAACAATATAATGAACGAAAAAANTAATTTTTATGGAATTTTTTAACAATTTTTTCACTCTTGAAATGTCAAAATCCGTACCGGACGACATGTTTTCCAGTTTGCACCTGTTTCATTATTAGTTTTGTTCGGCATTTTTTCTTTGCTTTAGGTTATCCTGACATAACATGCCGTAGTAGATTTTTGTAGCTGGATATATTGCGCCATTATTTTATCACGGTGATTCAATTAGGTCAAGCTCTCCATCAAGACGATTTCACCCTTTGGCAACTGGAATATCACATTTTTTTGAGTAAATGTCCGCGCCTGAGAAAATAATGATTATATAATTTTTTCAAAAAAAAAAATGCCAAATTTTCAGCTATAATTTGGTTTGTGGTAACTTACATGTACGAGTTCAATAAAACTCGATAATATTTTCAAGACGATTAAAAAGAAAATGAAAACCTTAACTACTGTACGTCGCGACGTGTTGGACGTCATTCATCTCATACAGAGGTCCCATTCTGGGTCACATTAGGCCGGTTGTTCGTGGGCCCTGAACTTGCTCAATCTCTGGGTTTTTGAAATACACCACCTAACCATTTGAGATAACACTTGTTTTTAATATGTAATTCCAAATGAAAATTGTTATTTCATTTGCGAATTTTTATTTCAAATGCGTAGTACGTAGGTGTATAGGCTGGAAAAATGTTATCCTGAATGGTTCCTTTTATTGGTTCATCTGGTTTTAAAAAGTCCGTATTTGTCAAAAGAACGATAAAATTAAAAAAAAATAGACGGCAATAATAGAAGGAAAATAGATCAGAGAGGATAGTTTTTTTGTTCGCTGTCCCTATTTTCAAATAAGCGTAGGTTAAAAATGCATCTCTGATTGGACTGCGTCCTCTTTTCCTATGATACGCCGTGTTATTGCAATTTAGGCCGTCCACTCAAAATTTATTGTATTTTTCTCCTCTATCGCCGTTTGTATTTTAGTTTCTATTTTTGTCAAGAACATGTTATATCAAGGCCCTTGATTCCAGGCTTAGCTTTTTCCGATTACAGAAGGCGAAAATTTTCGATTAAAACAGTAAATAATAGTCTAGGATTGATAAGGAAACCGAAAACAACACGGGATCAACTGATGCCGAGTCGATTCTTTTTTTTAAATAATAATGCTAAAAGTGTGTCGTCAACCCAATCATAAAATATATTTTCTAGAAAAAAAATAAACCGACATTAAAAAAGTACTTGGTTGAGCTTGTAGTAACCAAGATAAATAATCACAATAAATCGATTGTTTGCGACGAAAATGTGACAACTGTTACAGATAGCGACTTAGTAAGTGTCGGACATGTAAGTGGACATGTTCAAAATGGGAACTTTATTTTTACACGTTCAATTATCATGTTAAAAAAGCCAACTTCAACGAACATTATTAAAAATAATTTTTCGATTTTCAATCGCGTGTGAAATTTTAAAGGTGCCTCTTACTGTGGTGTGCCTTATTATGGGACCCCTGATACCGTTCAGGAGCCCCCACCCAATTAACTTAACGAAATGTAAGTACACTCTTTAAGGGTTTATGTGCCCATTTCGCGACCTGAAAAGTGGACACATAAACCGAAATTGGCCACATAAACCCGCAAGCGTAGGCGGAAAACTTTGCTGAAATTTTTTTGGGCACATAAACCGACGGTCGGGCTCGTTCTAGATTTGTATCAAATTTCGATGCATAAACTATACATCTTGATCTTGTTTAATGTAAAATTACAAAACTTAATTCAAATTGGCAAAAAAAAAAGAAAAGCTTTATTTATCACTTGTCGGTTGATACAAAAAAAAAATTTGAAATTATAAGATGAAGTTCCCAAATTGTCTCAGAGAAACGTTTCCATTATTATCTTAGAGAAAATTGGTCGTCCGTTTAGTAGAAGTGGACTTCGAAACTTTTTGAAAAAAAAAATCAGAGATTGAGGGTTATATAAGCAGGTTTCTGTTTTTTAAATGACTCGGTGGACATAAACCCTCATGCGTGGGCGGGTTCGCTGGAAAACTTATCCTCAAAAACTGGGCACATAAACCATCCATCGGGGCTTAGTGGGCACATAAACCCCGGGCACATAAACCCTCAAGGAGTGTGTATAAATATTTGTTGGACAAAAAGGTTATTAAAATAACTAGTTAGAAGGTGTATTTTTTCTTTATTTTTTTTTTGGAACAGCAAATTCTAACCAAAATTAAAAAAAAGTTTTAGTTCAATTCAACCATTCGACGTCATCCGATTAACGTTCAATGCCATCTTACTAAACGAATTACTTGTTTCTATGTTATTTGCTGCTCAAACATGAATAATTTTATAATTTCAAACACATTTGAGCATGTTTTTGGTGAGGCAATTTGAAACGTGGCGAAAAAAACGCGCCCATCGCATTTCTAAAATCCGCCGCAAAAAGGGGCATNTAATTTGCGGTGTGTTGTTTTGCGCAGTAGTAAGGTCCATGATTAATGTAAGGTCTGTGTGGCATATAATCCGTAAGGCATAAATTATATGCTACATAATTTTGACTATTGAAAATTTTTCAAGTTTTGAGTGAAATTTGGTTCAAAATGTGCTATCTCATATGAAAATATATTTTCGGTAACGTTAAAAGTTTTATAATCCCAAAAAATATCAGTAGATCTGTTGTCTGACAATATCATTTGTTATAAATTTTTTTAATAAATTTTGTTAATAAATTTTTATCCTTGAAAAATAGAAATACTTTTTCAACGTGGTTAACATTAAACTTTTCCCTTTTGACTACGAGAGTTCTAAATAGCAGAATCGAGGAAATGCAATCAGTACGGTGACCTTGAATAGGTCAGACCATCATAAAAGTTATACACCGCTAATTCTCGAAATTAAAGTCTCCATTGTTTACAGGAAGAAACATTCTTTTGATAAATTGAAAGATTAGAAATCGTGCGCAAAACGCAATTAGTTGATCAAAGGAGAGGTACTTTAGAATTGCCCTTTTTATCTGTAGATATCATAAAAATGCCGATCATATTGTTTTTTAACGAAAATATGAAAATTTGTTATAAATTGACACTCTGTTTCACATTTCCATATTTGAGAAATTGCATTATCAGAACGGTTTTCGCATTAGACCAAACCAAGACCTTTTCAAAAAGGGCAAGGTCTAATTAAATTTATTTTTTGAATGATTTGGTTCACAAAATAGATTATTTTGCTTTAAAATATGTTGATATGATCGCCTTTTCCGCTAACTATAATGTAATTGTTCTTTTTTGTCCGTGTCCTCTTTTATTGGAAAAAATATACTTGCGACTATCTTCCGACTTAATTTTTGATTTCATTTCTTTCATTGGTTCAATTTCATGAAAAACTGTCGTTAAAATCGAAATTTCTAGTTGATACTTTTTGTCTGATTTCGATCCTTTACGAAAATAATTTGCTGTCGCCACATGCGAGTTAATGCTAAAATTAACGTAACATTTTTGATATACCGCAAATGACAAGTGTGCTTGAAAAAAGTCATCACCTTTCCCGCAAGGTGCGGAATTAAGCTGTAATAATTAATTTTTGTTTTACATGAATCCTAAATTTATTCTATACAAAATATGTTGTTGAATGATTAATCTATAATTTTCATCATAAAAAACATGTCGAAAAAAGCTTCTTTGTGAGTTAAGTGGGCTCTAATTCGGTTTACTTTTTCTAGCTTTTAAAATATTATGGGCTTTAAATCGACTGAAAAATCATATATTGCGGAATCTTATCAAATTTTGGCAAATTTTGGCCGATAGTTCTTTGTTCTATTAGTCGACAATTTTTTTTTTAATTTGTCCGCGTTTTTATCTTTATTTAAGTCAATTGTTTATGGTGGTTAATATTTTAGAATGAATCCTTTCATTGAACCGATAAAACGTACGTAATATAAAAACTATGATAAGCTATGATATAATTTTGAGGCATCACTATGTCATTCATAACTTCAAACCGTGTGGTTAATAAGGTTCGGAATAGCTGAATCCGAACAACTATTGGTTGCACATGTTGTTGTGAAACCAATTGGAATGAGAGATTACTAATAGCCTCTTCGTCATAAACGACGTGTAAACTCTATGAGTCATAGACTATGACTCATAGACTACGAGTCACACGGAACGATTGGTCACCAATCATTGGTGAACATTTTAAGCCAATCAGCTGGAATAATTTCAGAACCCACAACAAGTTGACTTTTAATGCTGTTCGAATTCAGCTATTCCAAATCTTATAAGTTTCAATCTAGTTGATTATTGTCCATAAATGCTTATTCTATGTGAGTTTTTATTAAATAAGCACAAAATAAAACACGTTGCTAGATTGGAGCATATTTTGAAATGTGTGTTAACCGGGCAAGTTAATTTAACAAGGCACGGTATATAATTAACTTGAACGGTTGGTTATTGTATCACTCTTACCACGCAATTTGATACCGCCGAGCGGTTAAGAAACGTCAAAATTATTGACCACGGGCCCATTGGACGCGTAGAACAACAGGGTATTTTGAAGAGTGATTTTTGACAGAACTTGTTATTATATTAGGTCCATATTCAAACAGCTTCAATAAAACAGTTTCGTACGAAATTGAATGCACAAGGAGTCGCCAAATAAAGGTCGGCTTTCTGTTTTCAAAACCGACCCTTATTTGACGACCCGACTCTTATTTGGCAATAGTGACCCTTATTAGAAGGGCTATTAATTGGCAATCCCCTGTACTCCTACAAATGCGTAAACACTTGGGTTCCTTGGGAATTATTTAGCTCTGTGTTTCAATTAAAGATGATGCAAGAAAACATATTTTCTCAAACAATGGAAATCATTCTGTCGTTTTTTTTATCTTTAAAAATTCTTATTTGAGTATAATCAAACACGTTAAATAAAGTTCGGCGAACATAAAACTAATCACAAAACCTTTAACCTTTTTTAAATAGAATTTGTCCGATTACCCTTAAAATATTGCATTCGTATAATAAATATTAATAAATGTTGAAGAAGCGAACATTCCAACGCGCATTTACCGATTGCTTAAGAACTTTTAGTTAAGATATTTGAATAAAAGGGAAAATACGATTTCAAAACTATTTTCTAAATTGGATGGATTTGTTTCGTCAAAAAAGTTAGGGTAGATTTTTTTTCGCGTTTTTTTTTTCGGGTTCCCGGTAAGGGATGGTATCTTGCGTACTCAACCGTATTTACATTTATTTGGAAAAAATGAAGAATTTTTTTTTACAATATATGAACTTATTTTGGTGTCAACAAAAATTAATGATAGTGGGTACAGCGTGATGAGGGCTTAATCCCGGTAAAACTGTGGGAGCCGGAGACGTCCGAAGCTTCCCCTGACTAATGCGGGGTTCGACCGTGCTTTGGGATTTTATAGATTCCTCCTACGTATCATTCCGTGTTAGCTCTTCCGTGTTCATCGTGTAATCCTGGCTTTATGAGTATGTTGTACTTGGGTATGTGTAGGAGTATGGGCCAAATTAATCATTAATTGTTTCTCGGGTACTAGCACACTAGTACGTCTTTCCGAACAAATTTTTTTATTGCCGTTACTATCTGGCCGTTACTATCTGGCTTAAACACATTGTAACATTGTATAATGCTCGTCCAATCGGTTTTAGGTTTCCGAAAATAGTTGAANATATTGCATTCGTATAATAAATATTAATAAATGTTGAAGAAGCGAACATTCCAACGCGCATTTACCGATTGCTTAAGAACTTTTAGTTAAGATATTTGAATAAAACGGAAAATACGATTTCAAAACTATTTTCTAAATTGGATGAATTTGTTTCGCCAAAAAAGTTCGGGTAGATTTTTTTTTTCGGGTCAACGTCGGGTAAGGGATGGTATCTTGCGTACTCAACCGTATTTACATTTATTTGGAAAAAATGAAGATTTTTTTTTAGAATATATGAACTTATTTTGGTGTCAACAAAAATTAATGATAGTGGGTACAGCGTGATGAGGGCTTAATCCCGGTAAAACTGTGGGAGCCGGAGACGTCCGAAGCTTCCCCTGACTAATGCGGGGTTCGACCGTGCTTTGGGATTTTATAGATTCCTCCTACGTATCATTTCGTGTTAACTCTTCCGTGTTCATCGTGTAATCCTGGCTTTATGAGTATGTAGTATGTGTAGGAGTATGGGTCAAATTAATTATTAATTGTTTCTCGGGTACTACTAGTACCGTACTAGCACACTAGTACGTCTTTCCGAACAATATTTTTATTGCCGTTACTATCTGGCTTAAACACATTGTTACATTGTATAATGCTCGCCCAATAGGTTTTAGGTTTCCGAAAATAGTTGAATTTTTAGCTTTTCTAGGGTAAAATGGCTTTTTTAAACATAAGGATAGAGAGCGCGAGTAAAAAACTCGAATATGCATCATTTAATAATACTATTTTTACGTACGATTGCTTATTTAAGTGAATTGAGCCATTAGTCCTTTTAGATACTATTTTATTCCCTCCGAGATCAATCGGGATTAAAACGTAAAGATATTCCTAGAAAAACATGTATATTTTATTTTTGTATTTGACCCAAAAACTGGCTTATTTGAACGTCTTGACTTGAAAGGATATGAGACACTGTTGAGCTTTTGGGCAATTATTTATGATTATCCGTCAGCGTTTGTCAGAAATATTTTAATCGCAAATATCCAAGAAAGTTGAAGTTAGAGCGCCTTTCATGCCAAAAAACCTTCGACAGAAAAGTGCTAAAATGGCGAAAATTGTTTTTAACAAGTTGTTACGTTGAATCACTGGATAAGAGAAAAATTAGAACGTCACAATTGCTGTAACCAAAATAAAAATTACAAAATTCTAATTTTGATAATCTAAATCGTAGTTCAAACTTTTAAAATGAGTTTAAAGCTGTATTTTTATTGAAATTAATGCACATTGAATGCGACATGAGGTTCAATCTGCAAGTTAAAGTAGTTTTGATTAAACAGGGCAAATTAATAATTAAATACGTTTTAGAATAGAATGAACGTCTAAATCATTCTAAATTTACGTAAAAGTGCCGAGATTTTAAAAAATAAATACACCACCTAACCATTTGACTTAACACCATTTGGCTTAACAGTTTGCATTTGACTTAACAGTTTGCAGTTGAATTAACACTTTTTTTGTCTTTTTTTCAGCATTTCCGCCCACGCCCTTCGGGTTTATCAGGCNAAATCGCCGATTTTGAACGCGTCCGAGAAATTTCGAATTCTCGAATTTTTAGCAAAAAAATTAGTTTCATTGTGTGTTTCATATTGTTCCTCATAAAATTTGGTGAGACCCGTGTTTCAGCGATTTTCTATTAAGCCCGGTTTACTATCATTTTCGGTCGATTTAAGGCGTTTGGTTCAAATTTGAACCATTTTACCCCTGGGAGTTAAGTGAATTGAGCCATTAGTCCTTTTAGATATTATTTTATTCCCTCCGAGATCAATCGGGATTAAAACGTAAAGGTATTTCCAGAAAAAACATGTATATTTTATTTTTGTATTTGACCCACAAACTGGCTTATTTGAACGTCCTGACTTGAAAGGATATGAGACACTGTTGAGCTTTTGGGCAATTATTTATGATTATCCATAAGCGTTTGTCAGAAATATTTTAATCGCAAATATCCAAGAAAGTTGAAGTTAGAGCGCCTTTCATGCCAAAAAAACTTCGACAGAAAAGTGCTAAAATGGCGAAAATTGTTTTTAGCAAGTTGTTACGTTGAATCACTGGATAAGAGAAAAATTAGAACGTCACAATTGTTGTAACCAAAATAAAAATTACAAAATTCTAATTTTGATAATCGAAATCGTAGTTTCAAACTTTTAAAATGAGTTTGAAGCTGTATTTTTATTGAAATTAATGCACATTGAATGCGACATGAGGTTCAATCTGTAAATTAAAGTAGTTTTGGTTAAACAGGGCAAATTAATAATTTAATACGTTTTAGAATAAAATGAACGTCTAAATCATGCTAAATTTACGTAAAAGTGCCGAGATTTTAAGAAATAAATATACAAAATTTATACCATTTAGATTGAACACAAAATTTATGTGTTTTTCAATGATCTGAATAAAGGTGCACGTAACGGCAACTTAGCAAAAACCTAATTGCATATCTAAGTAGGACGTCCACTTAGATGCCATTGGGTAGCTAAAGTCACGCAAAGATATTTTTGGTTTGGTATTAGTTGGTAAAAGTTGAATGGTTCACTCAAGTCAAATTTACCCAAAAGTTCCTCAAAAGTTCGAATGATTTTCATTAACGCTCAGGCTACACTGTCATTTACTTGTCCGGTGAAGCTGAGTTACAAAAACAAAAAATCTACGGTAGGGCCTGGTATTGTGATCTTAGCAGGTGCATATATACACATCACCCTTTTTCGTCGATATAAGGTATAACTTATACCGGATACAAGGTATACCACATAACGAGGCCCCGTTTGGCAAAATGGGCGTTGTTTTTTACTCTATAAATTTTGTGAAACAAGACTCCCCTCTTCCTAGGAGTTAACTGATCTCACAATTAGTTCCGGGATACCAATTGAAGTAATTGGTGGTTAACCACTTGATAAGGGTTAAACCACCAATTGTTATCGACGTTCTAGTATTGCTGTGATAAGAGCATTAATTAACCACGAGGGTATGATTATTACATTTATAAAATCATCAAACAAAAATACCAATTATGTCGCGAGATGAACTACCCAAATGGTATTTTACCCAAAAATGTGCACCGCATACTTTTGAGCTAAACAACCAGTGAACAAAAATAATTGTATTTTTTAAATGTCATATTATAGACTAAATTGCAGACAATTCATATATGCAGCACATATGGACCGAAAAATGTGAGAAATATCTATAAACCAATATCCTTGTTTATAAATAGAGTTTAATTTGTCATTAGCTTGAAAAAATCATTTCTTATTTTTTTCGATTGTAGTAGGTAAGGATACGACCTTTTTGCTCCATTAATCGTATTATACTGTTTATGGTAAATTCCGGTCAATTCAAGTAAGGTAGGTGTTATTACGGTCATGGCTTGGCACAATTGGCTCGCGTTGGCTTGTGAATTTTTTGAGTTAGAGCAAACCGAGCCGAACCAAAAAAAAAAATCAAGAGCTCAAAAAGCGAGCCGAGCTAAAAAAAAAGCCAAGTATGCCGAGCCCTGATTACGGTTTGTTTTTTCGATGTCCATAATTTTAAATATATTTTTTTTTGTAAAAACATCTATCAAAAAATGTACACAAAGTTATTTTTTTTTTCGAAAAAGATCTGATAATAAAAAAAGATTCCATTTTCATTCATGACATTCCACAAACCTTTCACTATGTTTTAAAACACTTACGAACAATGCTCGTAAAATTTCAGTACTTTACAAAGCGTTGTTGAAAGAATGCGCTGCAAAAAAGCGATAACGTCATGTTAATACAATTATGCTTCAGTTGAATTTTCTTGTCTTTAATCCTCCATCCGATGACAAATTCAACACTGAATTCTCACGCGGCGAATTTGAGCAATTGTGGTGGTGAATAAGAGTTAAGTGAATCGTATTGAGTACTCGCAGTTATTGTACGTGAGAACACACATTAGCTGGAGTCTCGCCAATCACCTAGCAGGGGCATACAACTTAACTCCTGCGTTCCGAACAGTGTCATACGGCACTGTTTTCATTTATTTCCCTAATAACTCGAAATAAAAAAATTGTCCATGATCAGGTTTTTTCTTCGGTTGAGACGCTTATCACGGTTAGTTTTTGTTGTTAAATTAATTTTCAATTAACCACATATACATATCTGGTCAGTTTTATTACTTTTATACCGTAAATATTTAGCCAAATCAGACGTGTATAATAGTTCCAATAAATATATAAAAACCTTAAATAAACCTCCCTCAGAATGAATTCCACACATTATTTTTTTCGTAATTATTCAATACGTAAATAATGTACTTTTTCTTTGTTTTTGCCATTTTTTTAATTTGAAAGTCAAAGTTCCGGAACCCCTATTGGGCGAAATCATGTGGTACTACCAAGTCTTAAAACTAAACGAATGTAAATTTGTGTTTAACTTCCGAGTGATCTAATTTCCTTCGGATCACAATGTATTGTTCTGACAGACAAACATTTTCAGCGAATTAATATCATCTAAGAAGTCCTACCGGTACAAGTAACGTTTTTTTATAAATAAATAAAATAGACGGATAAATAATCAAAACGGAAACGGCTTTCTTGATGCAATGGACAATTAGCATAAGAGGAAGTTTATTTGTTCATTAGTATTCTTATACATAATATTCGGACACGATGAAAGCCGGAAACTTAGGCGAAACTTTTTATTACGTTATTTTACAAATTTTACCTGCTTTCATGGTGTCCGAGTGTTCCGCGGCATTTCTTATGCCTCTCTCGTTTTTTTTTTTCGAAAATTGTTATAATGATCTTTTCAAATATTCTCAATATATTTTTCTTGTGACATTAGCTTTTTGTATTTACAGTTCGAAATTCTGTGTTCCGATTTGAGTTCGAAGTTTCGTTTTGTTCAAACTTTTGTTTTCTTGAAACTTCGCTTTTTTCGCAACAAACCATAGACTTTTTAACTATCTACTTTAAAAAAAGTAATTTTCTAAAATAAGTAATAATCAGTGTCTTCAAAATTAAGAGCAGCCGGATCGTTAAGTCATTCGGTGAACATACCGGATCTCAACTAAGGCACCTTGATCCAAATTACTGCAGTAAACTTACATAATTTTCCTGATCCTTATGAACTAGTCGTTAGAATGCAAGCCTCTAATTTTATCTTTAAGATAGGCTTCTAATAGGCTTCTTTACAAAGCTTGCGAAAACAAAAATTTTTTGAAATAATAGTTTATAAAAAACGTACTTTCAACTACATTACTTATTATAAAACTGGTCTCTTGAAAATGTGATTTATATGAAACAAGTGTAGCGATGTTAAATTCGATTTTTTTTAATCTTGAAAAAATAATCGGAGTCAAAGTGACTGCCACTGTGCGTCACTCATGGCCCATTAGTCATGGGACAAAAGACTGTACTAAAAATTTTTTCTCTAACTCACGCTGTTAAAATGCTTATTTTTAACATTATTTTATTTTTAGGTAAGAATATCAGAACAATGGAAGTCATAAATGACATAATGATATCAACATGTTACCGGCAATACAAACGGCTTTGAACTTATAACGTTACGTTACGATATCATATTGTATACGGACGGTTTACGGCCACAGTGAGACGATCAAATAAGTAGTAATTGCTGGCGAGTGAATCCGTACCTGAAGTACCTGTCATGATGATATTGCATTTCCCGGATTGATATCACACATTTCCCCTCCTTTATGGAAAAATCTGGTACACACAAATTGATGCATTTTATATGACACAATACGAAGTGGGGTATGGTCGCCAACAACTTGTATTTCCGGGAGTTTTGCCGACCATAAAATTGGTCGCCAAGTGCTGTCTAAAACTTCATTTGGCGATCATTTGGTCATCAACTTATGTTAAATATATGACTTGACGACCAAATGGTGGTTCAGACAGGACTTGACGAGCAATTTTGTGGTTGCCAAAAGCGCCCAAAATACAAGTTTACCTTTCACCCAAAAGACACTATAGACTATAAATTCTNAAGAAAACACTCTCTCGGCCACCACACTCCGTCTCTCATCATTGTGTGGGTGGAAAATATAAACAAACTTAGTTTTTGTAAATCCTAATTTCAAAAAGCGCATGACCCAATCGACTTTACCAATAATACGTCGCTGACGGATTACACCTTAAATTTTCCGTCATCCAGCTCAACTCGCTGCTAAATTGACTATAAACCCCGGTAATACTCATATATGAAAAGGTTCAGAGCAAAACACGAGATATCTTGCCCTATTAAGTGAGATACAAATTACCAACTAAATTAGCACAGATTTCGTAAATTTTGACGTGTTGAATAATTTTGATATATCGCGCGTGTCGGAGTTAAAATTCGAAAAATGTAACGTGGGTCATCCACGGCATGTCCACTTTCTGCTATATTTTCAAGGTCATTAAAATGACTTTATCACTTCAACGATTGTTAATCTCGATGTTGTCAAAGTCTTAACGCACCTGATTTTATTTTTTTTCAAATTCGCCACAATCTCTCTACTTTTTCTATAAAAATAAATGAACTAAGTTTTAGTAATTTTGACGATAGACAAAGTGTATCACCGTTGCAAACTAGCTTTAGGATTTCTTTTTTTTCTGTTTTACAAAGTTGGAATCAAGTCGCAGTTTATGTCATATTAACCAATTTATCGTTTCGTGATTTTCAAGGAGTTAGATTGCGATTTTACGCAAAAAAGACACTTTTTTTTATGAAATAACAAATATTACGACATTTGGCAACGTGCTAAATTTGAATTTGAAAAATGGTTTAGTACACCATTCCCATCTTTAAGAAAAAAAATTATTAAACGGCCACTGCGCCATTATCTTGCAATCACCATATGGTATACTAGTATTATTATTATTCCATTTATTGCTTCCATAATGTACAGAAAGGCTTATTTGGGAAAGAAAATAATAAATTATGTTTAACAGCGTGAAGGTAGATTGATTTTTATATATTCGTTTTTAGTTTTGTGTGGAGGACCTAGTGATAGCAGCGTAGGCAGAATCCTTGACGGTGATTGGACCGTCTCCTTTCCTGTCCACGACTTCACATTGTATAGTTTTTAAGGGTGTCCGTATTAGAACTAAGTACGAATGTATGGATCGTTGTGTAGGATTTTATTAACTTAAAAACGTAACAGTATTCGTAACAATATTCGTAACATTATTCGTTACATTATTCGTTTAGTACTCCTGTTAGTACTCCAGTATTCGTAACAATATTTGTGATGAAGATAAGAAAGTGGAGGCTGCTAAATTTTCTCAAAAATAATAATAATAATAATAATTGGGAACGTCAATAGTGGCATGGTTTAACACTGAATTAAAGCGTTTTTTTTAGAAATTGATTTTCACGTTAACTTAAAAATGTCAAAATCACTACATTTTTCTTGCCTAAACTACGGGCAGTAATTTTACAACGTAAAGAACAGAATTCCGATTGAAGTTGCCACCGAGGTACATTCTTTAAATGTGACATTCTGTAATGAACTTGAAGTTAAAAGCGGTTTTATAATGTTAACGTTGGCTTCAACAACTATTTCAAAAATGCTCAAATAGTCGTGTTACTCATTTTAAACGGCTTATCAGAAAAATTACACGCTTAAATCAATATTTAATTGATAAAAACGTTCTATCCAAAAAATGTGAAAAACATATTATATTTGCATATGGTCTGTGCGGCAAAATAGACTATGTGGCATAGTCTATGCCAAATACGGTATGTGGCATACCTATAGTGGTAGTCTATTTGATGAACTTACTTAAGCATAGCGCTGCAGGGCCCTGCCTCGGATTCCAAAATTAAGCAAAATATGCTGCAATTATTCATAATTTTTCGTAATTTGCAAAATTTTCACATATTCATAACTTTTAATGTTTATTATAATTTTTATAACTTTTAATAAATTTTCATGAATTTGATTTTTGTATAAGTTTGAATAATTTTAATTAATTATAATAATTTAAATAAGTTAGAATAGTTTTAATATATAAGAATAATTTTTATGAATAAGAATAATTTATATAAAATTTATAAATTTTCGGAAATGTTTTCATAAATTTTTGTATATCTGAATTTATTTTTTCAATCGTTCGTAATTATCATAAATTTTTTCTTTTTTTTTTTTATTTTCTTACTATATTTTTGTTTAGATTTTTTTTTAGATTTTTTTCGAAAAAAAAACAAAGGTTCGATATTATTCAGAAAATATATAACCTTTGCTTTTGACGAAAAATTTACAAAAAAAAAATATAAAAAAAATTAAAAAAGATGAAAAAAATTGATGATAATTACGTATAATTAATGCCGCATGATCCATATTATGATCCTATGGTATGGCCCATTCAGACCGCAAGTTATATGTATTGCCGCTCAAAAGAAACAGCAAAAATAAATCATTTTACAAATCTAAAATATGTCAACCCTGACAATCCAATATACATGACAATAAACATAATGTCGATACAAAGAAGCTTAGCCAGCACATTTTGATGCATTGGCAAAAACAACAAGAAAAAACTTTCGAATCATTTTCTTCGCTAAAAAAAGTATTGGGCGGTGAATATTTGGATTGAAGATCCGGGTTGTGGCTAATGCCCGTGAAAGCTGCATATTCCAAACGTTCAATGAAAACGGTTGTAGTTTATCCAATATATTCAATTGGTGCATAAGTGCGTTTCTATGGAGCTCTATTCCCTACATGTAAAGCAAATTAATTTTTTAACTCCTGTGCCCCTGATTTCTATCATTTGTTTTGCACCCTACCGTTCCATCAAGTACACTAGGTATTATGCTTCAGCCCGTTATTTTTCATTTTTCCTGTTCGTCCCGCTATTTTTAACTGTTTTGGCCAAACAGTCATTTATAAAATACGGTATATGAAAAATTGTATGCCGGATATGCAATATTCTGCAGACTGTTTGTTAATATAAGGAACCAAGGGCAAACATAAATTCGATAAACAAAAATGACCAAAAATCTTCATCCTGTAGTGATCACACTATGTTTATTATATTGTCAAGTTTGACACCTTTTCTAGCCTTTATATTTTTCCTTTACCCAGTAAATGGATCCCATTTTCAAAGAAAAACATCTTGAAAACTTAGTGAACGTTGATGTTTAACAATGTCTTTGATTCATGGACGAACAAAATCCGGAATAAAACATCATTTATATCAAAGCTAGTTTAATGTCATAATATGAAAACTATGGATGGCACGTGTGGCATAAAACTTTTTAACTCGTAGGGCAACGGTTGATGATTTTCATGATGTGTTATTCCGAGGTTTGCCAATAATAAATTATAGCCAGCTTGAACTAACTTAATGAAGTAAGTTGACGAAAACTTGGCACAAAATAGGCATTGATCATTAAAATAAATTAATAAAATTAATCACTCAGGTTCAATATTTTACTAAAATTTCCCAAAAGTTATGGAAAATTCCCACGATTTATGGAAAATTTCCATATATTTGGAAATTACAAATAGCGGTTAATTACAAACTGGCGGTTAACTGCGCAGGGCGTAGGCGTGATCGCTGAAAAATAGTGGGACCCCTAACTAGCGGTTATGGTGGCGGATAACTGCGCATCCTGTGTACCATTGTTTATTGTCTTGAATTGTAATATTCGAAACAAATTTGAAATCCGTGATCCAGAATTATAATGATTTTTTTGAGAATTATACTTAAATGTATTCGAAATAAAAAATTGTAAATTTAACATTACAAATATTTCATTATAAAGTCCAACAAAAACTATTTGAAAGGAAATTATTTTTAGTTAGTTGCCAGTCCTCTGACACTATGACCTCATAATTTAGAAAGGGCACTTCATTAGAATCGGCTCGGTGACCTTGAAGACGGAGTGTTGTTAGTACACCTGCTTAGCGTAACAAAGTTGATGTCATTAGTTTCCATTAAATTATGGCACCGTTTTTTCGAACAAAGAGACGCCAAACCAAAAGTACCGACAATAGTATGATTCACATACAANGAAAATTCCGACGATTTATGGAAATTTTCCATATATTTGAAAATGCCAAATATCGTTTAATTACAAACTGGTGCTTAACTGCGCAGGGCGTAGGCGTGATCGCTGAAAAATAGCGACCCCTGGCAGTTAAGAGGGTGGCGGATAACTGCGCACCCTGTGTACAATTTTTTATCGTCTTGAATTGTAATATTCGAAACAAATTTGAAATCCGTGATCCTGAATTATAATGATTTTTCGAGAATTCGAAATAAAAATTCGAAATAAAAATTGTAAATTTAATATAACAAATATTTCATTATAAAGTCCAACAAAAACTATTTGAAAGGAAATTATTTTTAGTTAGTTGCCAGTCCTCTGACACTATGACCTCATAATTTAGATAGGGCACTTTATTAGAATCGGCTCGGTGACCTTGAAGACGGAGTGTTGTTAGTACACCTGCTTAGCGTAACAAAGTTGATGTCATTAGTTTCCATTAAATTATGGCACCGTTTTTTCGAACAAAGAGACGCCAAACCAAAAGTACCGACAAAAGTATGATTCGAATACAACTTACATTTTTTACTCTCGCCAAGACATAAAGAGACGATTAAAGTGTCTTGACTCTAATTCACGACACTTTCAAATTTTAGCATGTGCTACATGTAAACAGAATTTTGGACTAGGACAAAAATTTTCATACTTCACCCAAAATTTGTCGACTAAAAAACTTGACGAAAAAATTGACTAAAAAGATTAAGGCAAACCAAAAAACCGTCATGGGACGGTTATATGCTATAGATAGTAAATAAATAATAATGATAAAAAAAATCGTTAGATTTGATTCAAATAATTATGTAGAAACTTTGAAGTTATCCTAGGGTTGATTAGAAATAGAATATTGTTAGCGGAAATTAAGAAAAATAATGATCAAAGTAAAAAACAAGTGAATCACAGGGAATGACACAAACACTAGTAAAATGTACAAGTTTGATGTGGAATCTCTAGTGAGCGTTACACATACCGAGATAGGAAGCAAGGAGGCAAACCAATCAGAATCAAGAACCGAACCTACGTGCCATTGGAGTTAGGGTAAAACACGCTCAATATAATTCAGTTCAAAAATAAAAAAGAATAAATAACGCCACTAAACAATTTCATGATTTTTTTCTAAATACCTTAAAGTAATAACCTGCAATAAACCAAAATTAATAACTTAATTAAAAAAAATATAACGCCTCAAGTTCTACTGAAAACTGTTTTACTTTATTTTATTGTGTTGACTTTGCGGGCAATAACATGAATAATAATAATTTTGAATACCATTGTCCGTTTAGATAGTAAGGGTTTCATTTCCATTACGTTCTTCAATTTTTTGACCATTCCAAAAACTAACTTTAGATATGACAATGATGACTATGGCACCGTTTCTGAAAGAAAATTTGATATTCCTTTTTTTGCGCAATACGGGATAGCATTGGCCAATCCGTCATTCGGGGATTTTTTTTTGGAAAAAAGTCTTCGCGCTATGAGTGAATCTAATAAATATCAGTTTATTTTAATTCGAATCAACCTCGTGGATTAGTTCAAAATGCCAACATAATTATTTGAATCAAATTTGACAACTTTATTGATTATTTTACATCATTGACGTATCCTCATTTTGATAATGATCAGCAGAGCTGTTTTGGAATCAACTAAAAACACAAAATATCCAAAAAGACTAACTAGAACGCAAAAGTTGGTTCTCGTATAAGACACCATTGGTGCTGCACCAATCATCTATTTTGAGAATAATAAATAGTTGCTGTAAAGGTTACCACTTATTGATAATTGTCCAAATAGATTTTTTTTTCTGGGGTCGATATTATATGGAACATTTCACATCTTTTGAGGTTTGCATAGTATACCATCATCAAACTGAATTTATAAAGTGAGATTATTCCGTAAATATTCGTGTAGTCTAGTGTTAGTTATAGTGAAAATTTTCCAAACGGGGACAACCATTTACCTTTTCTCACGTTGTCTCACTGGTGTGTGTCATGGTCACGTTGGACGCTAACCAATCAAATTTTGAGTTCATGAAAATATGATTAACTTGCCATGAGTCATGCTGCATGAGGTTTGGCAATTCTAGAAAATTTAGGTAAAAAATAAATTTGAGGCGTGAATAAAAACATGGCCACTAGTTGACGTGCTCAGCGGGTCTGATAAGTCACTTTTGAACGCAAGGTTGGGGAAGTTTAGTTCCACAACTGCTTATCATAAAGCTTATAATTATGGAAAAAACTGTTAATTGCCGAATACGTTCGATAGTTCCGTCAGCTTTTGAGTCGATTTGACGGTAAATTCTTTATAATTTTTCATAAAGAACTACAGTCAGGGCTCTCAAAATTGGTCATACTGTACCACAAGCAATGTCTCTCTCGATGTGCATGTCTGTCTCAATATGCATATTTCTGTCGATTTGCACGTTTTTCGGAAATCGAAAATTCACATCGAGAGACCCCTGACTGTAATAAGTTTTATTTTGTGATTCATACTATGACTTTCACAGTTATGGTATGATCAGATTTTATGAAAAAAACAGCAAGTCGTATAAAATATTTGTCGCTTAGATACATCACCGCCCAACTCTTTTGTGAACAATAAATAGATGTGGTCATGGTTAGTGAATGCAACAACTATCCAATACACCCGAAATATGAAAAAAAGTAACCATGAAGATAAATGTTACCGCGGTTGGTAAAACAGTTCATTGTGATATTTTTGTGTTATATAAATGAAGAGCGATCATAATGACACTATGTTTATAGGTTAAACTAAGAACATTCGTAACAACTTAGACGTGAATTTTACGGAAGGGGTGTAAAATGAATTCGTTATAAAGAACTGAAAGTACTGAATTATATTTGTTAATACTAATAACTTGATTAGATGCTTGGCTTCTGAAATAATGATGGAATTCATGCTACTGGTTTAGTCTCATGAAAATCGGCTGCGCGTTTCTAGTATACCGTGTCGGCATATGTTAAAATGATATTGGCCAATAGGAGAACCCCATTGGAAGACAAAATAAGAAAATTGCTCTATGCTAGAAACGCTCAGCCGATTTTCATGAGGCTAAACCTGTAGTTTCCAGTGCTTCAATAAAATACAATCATATACACCAAATATGTTGCACGAAGTCATGTTGCAGAAATGTAATATTTCGTCAACTTTTCGTAATATTTTGTCAGCTTATTGTCAATTTATTCGCGATTAACATATCTACATGGGCCGCGAAACATGGCTGCCAACGTACTGCGCGATTATCATACAGTATTGAATACAGCATAGCTTCGCAAGTGTTGTATACAATGATGAGTCCTAAACTATTTACTATTCGCGACCAAATACCTAAATAATTTTAATAAAAAGATTCTATTGAGAAAATTATATAAAGATCGTAAAGATTCTATACAAAAATTACAAAACACATTATTTTCTCTCCCCCACCCAGGGATCGAAATGCAATCACAAAAATCACAAAATCACACTCACAATCACAATCACACGTGTGATTTTTGCGTGATTGTGATTGAAATTTTTTTTGGCACATGAAATTTAGGTACGACCCTCAAGTACCTACAGGCGAAATTTCAGCTTCGTAGCCTTAAAAGAAAATAATCTGACTATCGCGGAAGATCTAAAGAGCACAATTATGCATTTGAACGCCGATGAGTCCACAAGGGGTCAACTAAGCCGCAAAAACATTTTAAAGTTTTTTGTTAATTAAAAAAATGAAATGTGATTTTTGTGATTTTGTGATTTTCGCGTGATTTTTGCGTGATTGTGATTGGAAATTCCCCAATCACACCAAAATCACATTTTTGTGATTTTAGCCGGTTTTTGGCAATCACAGCGTGATTTTTGCGTGATTGTGATTGAAACGTTTGTGATTTTGTGATTTCCGTGAATTCTGTGATTTTGTGATTTTGTGAGTGTGATTGCACTTTGGTCACAATCACACGTTTTTTCGATCCCTGCCCCCACCCATATCACTTTTTCTAGTATAAAAACGTACACATCAGAGATCGTAGAATTTTTGTATTTTTTTTCCCAAACTTCGCACAAGCTTTGAACTGTACCATAAATAAACATTTCCGCATTTTCCTTAGTACCCACATGTATTTAATTTGATGGTTATAATAATAGTTGATTGGGTAAAAAGTTCCTTCTTTCTTCTGGATAAAAATTGTCCAAATTCTAAACAAAGACAATTTAGAACTGGTGTACTTTTAGTGGCAAAAATATGCTCGCAAGAGTTAATTCCGTTTATTATGTCACATCTAATCTGAAAAACATTTGTACAATACGTTTTTTGTGTTGTTTTTGTGTTTTAATATTTGGACTTTTTTTCGTTATGTAACCACAAAAGAAACCGTGCTGGTGGGAGTTAATTGATTGTCCAGACCCCGCCCATATTTTTGGACGCAATTCATTTAGAGCGTTATGTAAAAGTGAAACAAACCGAAATTTACATAATTCCCGAAATAAAAAGATTAACGTTTTCCTCAAGTTCACAAATCTATCATTTGGATAACAAAAAAATATGTGGAAATTTTCTAATCGTTAGTCGACGATTACAACATGTTTTATGTTTTGAAATCGTTTTAAATTTAGAAAGTCACGAAAAAAAAAGAAACGGAAAACCAAAAAACGGGCTTTACGTAACATTTTTTTATGTGTGTCAACGGGTCAGCGCCACGGTCCGCTTGAATTAACACACTCGTTCAATTTGGTTTTAATGGAACCATTATGGTTTTTGACTACCTTTTTATAAATATCAAACGCCAACTTCGAAATAAAAATGCCATCTAAATTCTTTAAAATGTCCGTATGAATATAAGTTATATTATATAACTTATAGTCTTAAAGTTATTTAAACTTTATTTATCTTAAAATTTATTTGAAATATAAGCTTTGTAGATTTTCAAATATCGATTTCTGACGTAATACTTAATGAGCCAGTTAGTTGCGGGAACACAAAAATCGTATTTTCTGCAAAAAACTTTATCTCAAAAATTTGACTACAAAAGCGAATAAAAAATTATAATTTTAGTTCTAGATATTGAAGTAAATGGCCCATACTACGGGATTCGGGGACGCAAAATGACCCTAAGCATAGGACCCCAGGGCTTGTTACAAAATTGCTTCATTACTGGCGCTCATTATATGAATCATATCAGCGAGTATAGGAATTAATTATACACCAAATAAAATTTGATGGACACAATCACATAATTGAATTTTATTCCGTAAAGATTGTCAACATTATTCCTTAAAACATATTTAACCATCAATTGCCCAAAATTCGGAAAAATACTTCCATACTAATCATTTTTATTGGTACCTTCTCCAAACACAACTATATTCGTTGACCAAAATGACATACAGAAAAAAACATAATTACAAAAATGATCATATTTTATGTAACAAAATCGTTATTCTACATATCAATGTCGAAAGGTTAACGACGGGGCATTAACACGCGTCGACACCGTAGAGGTTAAAACCTTCGTTCAATCTGTAGTTCTATAAACCACGAGTTAGACGACGAATCACATTATTTTGTTCGTTCCTCGTTTTAGGTCAACATGTAATTATTTAATTCCCAAAAAGTCCGAAAATACTGGCCGGTACGGCCCGTACCGTACGGGTCATTGGAACCGATTTAACAGACAAAATTTGCTTTTTATATTTAAAATAGAGTCTACCGAATAATATATATCTACATGAACTATACTTTTTACACTTACATATACATGCATGTAGGTACATGTTCTTACTAACAAAAGACCCGCCTGGCGAAACTCCATCTACAGTCAGGGGTCTCTCGATGTGCATGTCTCTCTCGATGTGCGCTTTTTCACGAAAATTTGTATATACCTCTCGATGTGCCTCTTTTTGGGCCCTACTTTTATCCGAATTCTCCTCTCGATGTGCACTTTTCACAGGCCAATGTTTCCAAAAATCTTCAGCGATGTGCACTTTTTAAATTTTTTCGCCACAAAAAGCTTTTGGGCAACGGGTTATAAAAGGGAGAGTTCTATCTAACTAATTATGCTAATTCTACTAACTTATTCTGAAAAAAAGTTGGGCGGTTATGGCCGTTTTTTCGCTTAACGGCCTCCGCCATGTTTTGTCATGATCTATTCTTCTTATTAGTCTGTCCAAAAATAATTAAAATAAGAAGTGACTAATTTTGTACCAACGCGGAGCAACGTGTCAAGAAATTAACCGATCATTACGCGGGCATATTTTTGCACTAGACAGAGATTATTACCACGGGGAAAGTGTTTATGCGAAGATGATGAGCCCATGGGATGATCATGTCATTTTTACCAAAAAGTGCTTCTTGATGAGTGATTTGCCCAATTGGTTCTCACTATTTTTTGGAACACCAAATGGGTTGTACATGCCACGCCCTTTTATGTTTTTTTCTAATTTGAAAGTATGTTTTTCTAACCATAAGTTATGGTCCATAACAATATTTATGAGTTCTTTAATAATGATGTCATTTCACCGTATACCGTATAGTCAATAAGTTAACAAACAATTGTCATATTTTTTGTAGTAATCTGCACCATTTCCGCGATTAGGTTGAGTTTTTGTCATTTAAAATTCAAGTTCAACCGAAAAAACAGTAACTGATTTAACAAAGGAGCTACACCCACTAAAATTACTCGCCACTTCTTACAAAAGTGAAAATGAATGGATGCTGTCATTTTTTCTGTTTAAATTACCGTTTCAAAATGTAAACTGTCCAACCCAGATATATTATACAAAAATTAGGCATAATGGATAACGTACAACTACACTCATCTTACTGAAAAAGCTTGACTAGTATTCAAAAAGTATCCCACAAAATGCATACCTATTTGAAGTCTATCAAAAAATATAACGGCACCTCGTTATGTAACACTTTGCTGATTTTTAAACACAGTTTTATTTGAAATTAAGATTAACTTTGACAAGTGGATACTTCAAATGGCAGTTAACTACCCAGAAAGTGAACTTTTAGTAGAAAGAAAATTATAAAGCGATGAACCACTTTATAACAATTGATTCTAAGATTGTCACTTTCTAACCCAATTAAAACTAACCCAATTAAAGAACAACAAAGAACAAGAATTCTGCAAACGGCGTAGATCAGAGATAAAAAAAAATATAAACCATACCATTATTTCATCTGTATTGTTTAGATCTTGTATTATTTAGATTTTCTAGAACTCTGACAAATTTTGTGTATGGTGTGTCAAACCTCAAATTTTACCGCGTTTCATTCTAGAAATTAATACAAATATTCATTTATCAGTCGCAAATTCTTCGAGAATGACGTAAATTAATGTTACACTGAAAGTCTCAAATAAACACTGGAACACTAGTATCCTAAAAAGTTACCTTTTTACAGTTAATTATCACCGATTAACTTATCAAAACATTGGAAAAGGCTCAAGCACTAAAAACTGCGCGCGATATATCTTTGAAAACGTCGGATTTGTTGCAAAGCTTACGTGTTTTCTTTGAATTACATTGTATATATCCGGGTAGGTATTAAATAAAAGTATTTTAAAAACATGACATCACGATAAATAACAGAGAAAAATGTGCGTTTGATGTGCATAACAACGCTTGCAAAAGTGAAAACTGTAATCTTAGAATATTTGAAAGGGACAATAAATAAGCCTCCTCGGTTTTTATTTCGATGTTTTCATCATTGTTTAACTTATTATTTTTTATTTACTTTTACTTACGATAATACTTTAAGATAATTTTCTAATAGTAAATCCACCAAAAAAAGCTGACTGACATAAATAAAATTTATTTGAATATCATTCTAAAAACAATTATAGTCAGGAGTCTCTAGATGTGCGCTCTCTAGATGTGCGTGTGATATGCAGCATGTCTCTCTAGATGTGCGTTTTTTCCGGAAATTTGTGAACACTTCTAGATGTCCACCTTTTTCAGATCGATTGTTTCGGAAATGCGTTACAAAAATCCAAAATATCTTTCAGGTTTAACAGTTGAAGTTCAACAGTTTTAAGTTGGTAACGGAGAAAACAAGTGTGTAATTTTTTTACCATTTTTTTGATTTGAAAACACTATTCGGACAAAGTGTTACTAATTCTGTTTATCCTAAAAAGTAAAAAACAATTGTTTGTCAAATAAAAAAAACGAAAGTTTTAATTACGCAGGCTACATGGTATGTCGTGGGTTAAATATTATAGAAGTTGGTCGGGGGCATGTAGGAACACGTTTGCGTAATCAAATTATCAGATCAGTTGTAATTCAGTGACCAGAAAAGTTACCGTTTTACAACTACTTATTTATTTTAGAATTTCTTCAAAAATATCCAATTTTATTCATAATTTCTGGCAAGTTTGATATTAGGTACAGATGACCTAAATATGGCCGATTCTTAGAAATACCCACCTGGGAAACGTGTCAAATACTTTATGCGAAATTGTCTGACCAAGCAAATTTGGCGGAGGGCTACAAACTGGCGGGCAAATTTTTCCAAAGAAATAAACAAAAAGTCTGAGGGAGTAGAGCTCATGGTTTTTTTTTATTTTTATTGAAAAAAATTTGCCCACCAGTTCGATTCCTCTTTCAATTAATGTCAATAAATATCACCAAATGTCCCATAATTTCTTTTATTGTCGCTTAATGTCCCTATTATTTTAAAATTGCCAAGTATCCCTAAATATTCTACCATGAACTTGTATAATCCTGGATGGGCACGTCTAATTAAATTAGGTTGTCCAGAAGTACTGTTTTTTACTAGTAATATAATGTTACTAATAATCATTACTAGTAATGTACTGCTCAATTGTGCACTACAGTTTAAACCGGGTCTCATTTTAGCTAAACTGTTTTGTACCGTGTTAATACTATTAACCTGCACGATGCATCAACGTTTGTTTTTTATTTACATTTTGAAAAAAAACTGGCAACACCAATAAAAATAACAAAATATATTTTTGTACATAAGTTAACCTTTGCATACATAAAAACGTAACATAAAAAAATAGTATCTTATTAAAAGTTCACAGTATCTTAATACTGTTCACGAGTTACCTTCTAACTTTATTCTCTTTTTTTGTGAGGATCAAGAACATGTTTCAAAATTTCCACTCCTTATGTACCCCTTGCACAGTTATCTGGCATCCATATCTCCAGCAGGTTGAACCACTCGTACTATACCGTACATTTTTTCCTTTTTTAACCTACGCTCAGCGCAGTTATCCGGCACCCCACCGGGTTAAAACTATTTTCCTCAAAAACTTTCTTTTTTTCTCTCAATCCTTTTATTTTTTAACAAATTGTATTTGATATGTCTCGGAATGAAGGTACAAATAAAGCGAATTTATCATAAAATCGAAAAAAACTTTCAAATAACAGCACGAGTGGGAACTTCAAATGAAGGCAATTTTCCACTATTTTTAAAATTCAAATTTCTGTTATCCGGCACCCTGCTTAGTTATTCTGCAGGTTTTCGAATATTTCCCCCTATTCCGCCTACGTATTGCGCAATTATTCGGCGTCCTGCGCAGTTATTCGGTAGGGTTTTTTTCGCGTGAAACCTACCGGATAACTGCGAAATGGGGTGCATATATTTACGCTACGGTAAAAAGCTAGATTTTTTGATAAATCTATGTACAAATGATTGACAACTATGAGTACGAAACTATTTTTGTTATATAGCCGTTTTATAACTTTTGAAAATACTCTAACATATTTTAATGAGAATTGGTACAAACTAAACTGTTGCTTGTGGTATTATATTGTACCTAAAGACCTTAATGACACGTGCAGGTTAATTGGATGAACGAGTGAATCTCTCCTACTGTAAACTAATGATTAGTGTTACATCAACATATGATTCCACTTGAACCAAATTTCTGTAAAAAGCAAAAGACACATACATATGAAATAACATATAAAATAACCGTCGGCCTAAGTAATAAAATCAAGTGGGGAATTTTTATCGTTTACTAAAGAACGGTACGTGAAGAAGATCTTATCTTAATTTAAGTTAAGATCTTAATCTACTTAAGTTAATAACCAAGCCGAGGGCTATTAGTAACAGACTATTATTCAGGGTCTTATGGCAGTGTTGGAAAAGTTGGGCGTTGGCAAACGCACCCCAACGCTTCCAACACTGGTTTTATACAGCCGTTTGTGCTAGATTCTCCCGTAATTAAATATAATTCAGACAATAAAATAAAGGTATTATTATTTTTGGACTTAGTGAATGTTATAAGTGACTGTTTTTGTTTGCGGTCGTTATATTCATACGTAGCTAAATTGCCGAAATAAATTCTGAACGAACTGTACCAAATTACAGATCAACGAGCGTCGACTAATCTAAGTGGACGTTCTTTTCATTTAGAAACAACTTTATTAACTGATTTATATATTTCAGCGGATTTGGCGCAAGTCAAGATGGAGGATCAACTCGCTGCTTTTCTCATGGATGATCGCAAAGCCGTTTTTAAAATTATCAAATGCCTCGTTTTTATTTTTTTACAACGAACCATAATCTGTGTGTCTTTTTGACATGCGCTAGAAATTACTAAGACACGTTTAAAACCTCGAGACTGTACACAGAAACTGGGAAAACGGAACATTGATATACAATTCTACACGGCTCTGTGTACCTTTTCAAATACACAGTGTAACCCATTAACCGATAGTTTGCCGTTAACCGGCAGTTTTTTGCTCGAAAATTTTCCAGCAAAAACGCCCACGCATGTACCCAAATAACGCTTTTTCAGGAGTTTAAATCAATGAGCATTTTGCGAAACAGTACATTTGTATTATTATGTAAGGCAGGATTATTTTACAATTTAGAAGGTCCAAAAAAAGTTTGAAATCCTTATTTTCCGTTAATTATCAAATCTCAATTGCTCCGCGATTCCGCCTACGCATGTCCTAATTAACCGGCTATTTGCCATTAACCGGCAGATTTTCAAAAAAAAAATTTGATGCCGGTTAATAGGTTACCCTGTGCCAGCCCTAAAAATGGTTAACAATTTCTTATAATGCTTTTCACAAAAGTTATAACTGGGAACTCTTAATTTGTTTATTCATTTTCAAATTCCAGTTAACTATATTTAGATTGAAAATACCGGTAAACTATATTTATACTGAAAATGCCGATTAATTACCGGTTTTGTTAACTGAAAGTAACCGGTGTTCCAGATTAACTTTCAAATTTTTTTTTAACTCATACGCTAGCTATTGTAGTAGTGTTGGACACACCACAATTGTTTTTCGTAGAACTTACATACATGTGGCACTTTAGAGCCATATAATTATTACCACGTTTGAAAAACGGCACCGATAGGAATTGTGCGAGGCGAGATAGTGGAAGAAGACGTATCGTCAGTTGCAATCATAAATACACCTCGACAGTTTGTTGAAACGCGAACAGGTAGACAGTCTTTTGTGTATAATATTTATAGATTGTATATATGCTGGGATAACATCGACACCTTTCACTTTTTTTTGCGCTCAATGTTTGCGATTTCCGGCAAAAATAGCTGAATTGGGTAAATATGCGGATAACGCAACTATCCTATTGTTCCTCATTCGGAAGTGCTGCATCAGTTCTAAAATTAAAAATTATAATAATGCCTTCAGTATTTTCGAAATTTTCGCTGTTCAAAAATATGCGTGTTAAAAATAAATTTTTGTAAAAAAAAATCAAAAAAATAAGTTTCAGAAAAGAAGCGTTCTGAAAAGAGTTTTCGGGTCAAACTGCGTTATAAATGTGAAGTATAAAACAAATTCATTTTTTATTCGGCGAAAAAAAACAAAAAAATCCCTTGATCTAGGAAATACTGTGTGGGTCATCACTGATGACTCATCAGTTTGTCACCGAACTCGACGCGGGTCTTACAATAGATACGACCGAGTACTGTTTTAAAGCTACAAGCGCAATTTGCTCGGTGACACTTTTTTCCTCACACCAGTACCAAATAAATAATATCCGGGGAATTTTTTAGTAAGTAACATTAAGCTATATCGATAATAGAACTGTGTCTAATTTTTTAGAACATGTCACGTAACTGAGATGAAATTATATTCTAGAATTTATCCCACTAAATTGTCATTTTCGTGTCTATTCTGCTCAAACCGGAAACGATTCTATGTCGAGATAAGCTTAGAATATTTGAACGTTCCCTCTCGTTAGGCGCTATAAATAGAACAAGCCAACGAACGAGTCCATAATCATTCAGTAGCCCACACCAGAATCATCAAGTGCCGATTAGACTTAGACTTTTAGCGGTAGTCGTCGTAAACCACACCTATTCACCAACGCGTGAAAGAAAAAAAATTGGACGGAGCAACGTAAAAAAAAACTAGAATAGTAGCAATAATGCTTCTCGATCAAAACTTTTAAGAAGTAAACTACGATACTAATAATATTTTTTAAAATTGAACGTTTTCTAAATTTTCAAAGTTAAACAATTTTTTACGCTCAGTTTGTACGCAGTTAATTTTTCGAAATTTTCGAAATAAAGTTCTAAACTAGGATTTTACCGCATTAGTAATCTATAGTCTGCAAAATTTGAACCATACGGACCGTATGATACGGTATGGTACTTATGGTCCATACCACGCTCATCGCGAAAATAAAATTAGAACTCGGAGGATATAAATAATTTTCACGGATTTTACAAACGGTAAGAAACGACAGGATTTTAAATTAAGCCGTGTCCTAAAACTAAACGTGCAAAGAAATTTCATGGTGAGTTTTTCAAACTATCATTACGCGTTGGCTAATTGACACATAAATCAAAAACGGACTCAAGTTAAAAAATTTAAATCGTTCACTTGTCATACATGGTTCGAAACGGATTTATTATAATTTGACAATAAAACATTGTTATTAATAATAAAAAAAATTGTATTTTTTTTTATCATTAGTAATGATTCATTACTATATTTTCTTAAAAAACGATATTTAGCGGTGAAAAATAAGTTACCAAAAAACGGCTATTGCTCAGCGGTAAATATCGTTTTTAGAAAAAAAAAGTGTACATTTCATCACCAGTTTCAATAGGCTCTTAGACTCTAAAATATGAATTTCAAATGTCGTTTTTTCACTACACTCCTCGTCCCCGAAACGGGCAAAAAATACAAAAAACCTACCCGTTTGGGGTACAACTAGACCTTTTGGATGCATCAGGCATTTTTAACGTTAAACAGCGTAAATGATACATATTTTTGATATTTTAGTGCTTAAAGTACAGTCCTCGTCCCCAATTTTTTCCCTTGTAAGTGTAACTATGATGACATGATTTTTATTTGTTCACGTTAAAAAATTTATCCCTTGTTTAACAATTCCCGACTACTGTACCTATCAGGGCTCGGCAAAGCCAGGCATTTCCATTGGCTTGGCTTGGCTTGACTTTTTCCCCTCTTGAAAAATTATATGACAATCGATATACAGTATATAGATTACAAACAACTCCGTTCATGGAAGTCATCGGACAATTCCGTTTCATAAATGGCCCACTTATTGGCCACTAATGCGGATGATATCATTTTGTGTGATTTAATGCAAATTAGATTACGATTATAGAAAAAATGTTACGTATTTATTTGTCAATGGATTTTGGTTTCGTGGGTCGCTTTCATTTTTTGTTTTTACTTTTTGCATAACATTGATCTTTTGCAGTTCTCGGAATTATTGTCCGAATCATTGTCCGAAAAACATTTTGTTACGTAATATTGGCCAGATAACTGAGCAATAATTAACATATAAAGAAATAAACTCCTCCTTCCCTTAAGTGCCGTGCTCGTTAGTGCCTCCCATCCCTTAAGTACCACGTTTTTTCAATTTGCGGACAGGGCGTCTGGTTGGAAGGTCAAACCCAAAAAACTGACTTGACCTTATACCAGACCCCCGGTATGAATGAAGACAAGTTAATCAAAAAGTGATTTTCAACCTAAAAAAAATGAAATATGAACACAGTATATTGTTTTTGATTAAAAAATGGCCTTTGGAGACAAACCATCCCGTAAGTGCCGTCTATCCCTTCAGTGACGCGTTTTTGGCGGCTTAAGTGCGGCGCTTAAAGGAAGGAGGACTGTATATGAGCGTCTTGATCCTAGATCTTTATTTTCAAATGTCAGATTCCAAATAAAACTAATACATATACAGGGTATACAGGGTCACCAAATAAGGGTCGTTTTTCGTGTTTTCACATTTTAACCAAATATATTCATAAACGGATCAAAAACTAATAAAAAAAATGTCCATAGAACAGAGCGGCAAAATCCGGACCCTTATTTGGAGCAATAATTTTTTTTCTCGCAAAAAGGACCCTTATTTAGCGAATGCGACCCTTTTTTGAAGGGCTCTTATTCATCGAACTTGTACATTCAATAATGTAATATACAAATGTAGATATAAAATTGAATAACAATCGTCATTTGAAAAATACTGGGAAAGATTTATTCTTAATCAACCTAATCGAACTGTTAGAAGCACGTTTCTAAAACAACTTTACACACGCTTTAAGCCCCTGCGAGTTAAAATTGCGATTTTCTAGAGAACATCATTAAACATAATCGTTTTAAATCGATCAAATTTATTAATTATGACCTTGGCATGAAATCGTCGCTCGAACAATAATAAATAGTACTTTGAAGATTTTCCAATTAAGACCCGTTTGTTTAACGGACTAAATTCGATTTCAATTCTAAAATCTTTTTTTGTTCTTGTTGAATAATATAATTATTAGAATGAACATTTTTTATCATAATTTTAAATATATGATGATCCAATTCACAAGGGAAACTTCCGAAAAAAAAAATCCGTATGTTGGATTTATAATACGAATCACTCGCTTTTTAGAGCCAATGATTCATTGTAAATATGGGGTAAACAATTGTTCTTTTTTACATAAAGGCAAAGGAAAAAAAGCTATAAGCAATTATGAAATTACCAAAATAAGGATTAAACGTATCATACTCGAAAATTAATTTAGCTTCAATTCTTCTCAACATAAGCGTAATATTTGTCGTATCCTTTTAATAAGTCTTAGTATTTGAATACAAGTTAAATGAAAAACAAATGGTAACAATTGATTACAAGCAACGCGGTGAGTCATTTGCATGGCTAAAGGACGCTAGTCAATTGGAGGCGCCTATAAAAAATCATGAGTCAATAGGCCTTGCTTGTAATTCAGTTACAAACCCTTCGCGTCTACGGCGCTGGGGTCTATAACTGCTAAGTACCATAAAATACTGGAAATAAATTGTTCAGGACAGGTCTTATACTGAATTTTAGTGACGGTGAATTGCCATCCTGATCATATGTGTGTTCATATTCCGGTGGAGATGGATGTCTTTCAAGTGCCAGATTGCTTTATTCAGAGGAACGATCAATTCTGTACAAGTAATTTAAGAGACTGCGGCACCACGTTTACAGTTTTGGTAAGTTAAAAGTCACTGATAAATTTTGTAGAGCAATTATTAACATAAAAGTTGATGGTTAACTACGCACTTGATTAATTCTTGCTTACAATTAGTAATTATATTGTATGCACATTCTATACACAGGGTGCGCAGTTATCTTGCGAACTTGGTCCTGCAAAAGTCAGAAGAGAAGCGGTATTTTCAAAATAAGTGTTCAGTGCGTAGGCGAAACAGAGAAGCCTCAAGGGCCTAAGTTCTCAAAATAACGAAACGATCATACTTTTCTAGAAATTTTTGCGAGATAACTGCTCGCAAGATAATTGCGCATTTTGTGTAGTGACGATTTTGTTTCATTGATGGTTACTGTTCAATTTACGTTTTTGAAACGTTTCCTTATAGATAAGCCATGTTAATTTAAGTGCACACCTGCTGAAAATGTCCATTTTCTAATGTGTTCATCCTCCACCATAATCGATGTTGAACGCGGCCTATCACGAGGCTTTCGTAAAACTAGCCATCCTAATCTCTGCTACTTTATCATGCTCAACGAGTGGCGATAATTCAACGTCCTTTTTCTCCCCCATTTCTTTTTCCTATTGCAAACGAGAGATTAAGAGTTCGACAAGAAAAAAAGCTTTTAGACATAAAAAAAAGACAAAATGAGAGTTCAGTTTTTCGTAGTATTTTTGCCTTCAAAAATATTAAGGGATATATTTAGCACCACCTGCATTGTTACAAGACACAAAGAAGGTTCTCTCGATGTTAAGGGTTGTGGTGACGAGGCTGATATCCGCTTTTAAAATATCTCAACTAAATATCCGGGGGGTATTTTCCCTAAAGTAGAAAAACTTTAAAATTATATCCATTTTAACAGTCAGGCGCATCGAGTTTACTATAACAGTCATGCGCATCTGGGGTAGCTAGTTACCCAATTTGCTCTAGCGCGCCAAACAATGAATGGATTTTTTTGATTATTATTTTATTTTGAAGCCGTGTTCGTCTTCTCTTACTGGGGTGATTTTCAACCTCAACCCTCGTCCTCCACGGATCCAAACGTAAAAACATTTTTCTAAAAAAATATTTTTCTCCCATATAAAAACGTATAATTTCTTTTTGATTTCAAATCCGTTGTCCGTTTTTTATTATCACATTTAGAAATAAAGTGAAATTGGGTAGCTAGCTACCCAATATGCGCATGACTGTTAACATGATTTAACATTTGTTATGTTTGATAAGCGTACAGTTGGTCATTTGTCCACCATTTTAGCGGAGAACCTGGATGAGAAAAATGCCAACTTATGTCTCCGAAAAACTATCGTATTTACCCAAAGCGTGATAAGGATGGTGATTTTTCAGGTGGCGTCCCTCTGAGCTGTTCTACTCGACCGATTTTATAACTGTTTTTCTTTTTCAAAATTGGCCACTTTTTCGATATTTGTTTCACTTAAGTTGTTTTAGAACGACACTCACGTACTCTACTCAAACGAAGTGCCTTATGGGGAGCGTTCCGTGATAACATGGAAATGTGTCTATCCCGTCGAAACAATCACTAATCTCAATCTTAGCCCACTCCAGCAAAAAAGGTAAGCGTCAAAATCACGTCGTGGTTCTGAGTCCAAAAATTTTGATGAAAACACGTTTTCATGACAAAATAAACATGGGTAGCACGGTTGGAATTAGTAAAAAAAATATGCAGAATAATAACGCCTAGTATGAATAAAAAATTTCATTTTGAAGTAGATTTTATTTTAACACCTAAACAATATTATAAATCGGCAAAAATTGTTAACGCACTTGAAGTTTATATTACAGTTGATGTGCGCACAACGCACCTGCACACAACGCACCAGTGTGCACACAACGCACCAATTTCTGAGAAACGAAAGTGGTGCGTTGTGTGCGCATCAACTGTATATGATCTAAAAAAGTTACATAATTTAAGTTATAGAGTACAAGGTTCACTGTATATCAGATCGTTAGAGCGGGGGCGATTGTTAACATAACCGGGTGTAGCGTAGGCGGAATATTGTTACCACAACTGCTTTTCAAATAATTGATAAAGTGGCGTACTTTTTAGTATCATTACGCATTTAACCTTCTCTTCTGCGCCCTATTTTTTAATAATTCGGGCGCCCACACCAACAACCTGAGTCCAATAGAAAAATTCTAGATATTTATGGAAAATTTTGATAACATAATTTATTGAAAATTTGAGCGAATAAAGTTTGAAATATATCTCAAAATTCCGAGTCGTCTTCTTGCAAAATTAAAAAAAAATGTATTGCTGTGACTTTTTGGCCAAATATTTAGTGAAAATGTTAAGTACTTTTTTTTATTTTGAAAACTGCACCCATGGGGTACCCAGTAAGCTTAAATTTATCTAGGTCGAAGGACTGGAATAAATATGTTCTATGTATCCGTTTAGGGGATCAGACAATTAGCGTGGCAGAAAAGCAATTTTTATGAGCAAGAATCAGAATTCGACAAAAGAACACATTCCTTGACATCAATCAAATTAACAGCACATACGCTCGTTAACTGTTGCATACTCAATGACGCTAATTGCTCTAGTTTACAAAACGCTCATTTCAGTATTTAGATTCTAGCAGTCATGAATTTAACTCTCAGGCCAATGTGCAGCATAAAAACAATTTAAAGAGTTTTAGTTCAATTATAACTTAACCTCGTAGCCAGTTATCTTAACACCAGTTATCTTAACACTTTTTCGAACAAAACGTATCACGCTTTCCAATTATCTTACCAAACGTCCTACTTATCTTAACAGTTCTTGAGGAATTTTAGTGTCAAGATAACTGGTTAGGTAATTTATAACAAAGTGGTTCGGTTTTTGATTTCAACCGGAGTAGCAAAAATGTTTGCTTACGCAAATAAGTGTTTTACCGTTTTTCTATTATAGCGCTCAAATAAAAGAGATTGGTATTATCGCCCAAGCCCCTGCAGGTGCCGGGCGTTTTTTCATCTCCTTCCAGCTCTTCACCGATGCCTCCTATCAGTACCCGTTTGGATTTCGACCCCACTTGGCGCGTGATGAGCTGATTCGGGGTCGCGTCATGCTTCACAATCATGAGAGTCTAGGCCGAGCAACGGTCCAGTTGACGCGATGCTGGGCCACACCTGATTCCGATGCGACCGGCGGATTCAATCTGATCGAAAATTTGTGAGTCTTACGCGTTGGACACACAGTATTATGCATTTCATATAAACCCCCAAACAGCTTAAACATTTTTATAACGATTGACTTAACAGTTAATATAACACAAAGTATAAACGTTAGTGCTCATAGGTACACCGCCTGTGTACTTAACTCTTAGGGAGAAGGAGTTTTTGGGAACCCGTAGGGGGAAAATGCGTGTAAATAAACACGCACTTAAAAAAATTACATTTAATGTACAATTAATAATTCGCAATACTTCAAAAAACTGGTAAAACCAAGTTGTAGAGCTCGTCAAACTAGGTCGATCTGACTAGTCAGAAATTGATTTGGGCCACCAGAGCCCCCTAGAGAGCTGTTTGAAATCTCCAACCTACGCAAAAAATAACACCGTCAATCGAATTTTCTCGAAAAGTTGAGGGGGGTCACCAATACCCGTTTTAACACGCACTTCCCCTGGGAGTTAAGACTGTATTTTCACATATTTTGTTAATTTAACTAGGTAGGTGATGTATTTTAAAAACTGAATCTCCGAAAAGATTTTTTTGTGTTTACAATTATATTAATTTATTATTATTGACCTTGATAAGCAGCTTCACTATTGATGTAATTAACAAATCCTTGGCATTTATGATGAGCTTAAAACTAAATCCCATTTAAGCTGTCCCGTAAAATCTGGCGCTCAAGTGGAACTGATTAATTCCGGCACTAATCACTACGCCACTTTTGAGTCTGGAGTGTTCAAATTCACTAAAAGCGAGAATGTGTATCTACATTGTCATGTGCGAATTTGTTTTCGGCGGGATGAAACATCGACAAACTGTGCCATTGTAACCGACGAGTGTCCCGCCAGTCGCAGTCGCCGAAGCCTCCAGTCGAACCCGGACGCAACCATTAGCATTGGGCCAATCGATGTTAAGGACGCGCATGTTATCGCCGATCTAGAAAAAGATGGCGCATTTTACGCGCGCGAGATTCTAGAATTACCAGAGGCCAAAATTGATAACAAAATAAGAATAGATCGTATGTATTTCTTTATTTTAATGATTTGTTTTTTTGTCAGTTTCGTTCATTTGTTAACTTTTCGACCAACTTCGGCTAGGCACCAAAATATAGTATACAGTCCCTGCTTTAAATAAATTAAAAATATTTGTTGAAGTAGCTTAAAATAGAAAAAAAAATTAAATAAGTTGTATAAAAATATATGATTTTATCTATGAGTTATCTTGTAATTTTCATTTTGAGATTTTCTATTTTTTTATTTTAGATATTTTATGTAATGATAGTGATTTAAAATAACCTGATTTGGAGAAATACAGATCTCCCTTTTTTCGCGTTATTACCCTAGAGCATTCTTTGAGTAGGTTTGCGGTAGCTCTCTGATTGGCTTGTCTCCTCTCTTCCTATCTTAGACTCTTACTCTTGTTTTAGGGTGGCCGGCGTTATATACTATATTTTTTATATACTATATTTCGGTCAGATACTAGGATCGAAACCAGGCAAAAATGCTGGCCGACTATGTTGATATTTTTGATAATTTTACAGTTTTATGTTTGTGTATGAATTTCTGCCAAATATAATTGTGTTTACTTAGCTGCATTACTATGGTCCCTCCTTATTGCGCTGATGGTGGCGGCTGTGGGCCTCGCATTGATTTTAATCTACTGGTTGCGTGAAGACCGCAAAAAAAGCTTGGCGACGGAAATTTTGAAAAATTCAAACCGTGGTTCCATTAGTTCCGTTGAAACAGCATAAAACCTTCAACAAATCCGTCAACGAACGTGTTCGCGCTTCCCTGTAAAAAACAAGCAATCCGCCAAAGAACTGTAAACCGAAATGTCTTCAACGAACCTGTTCCAAAAAAATTTCTCAAAAAAGCAACACTGATTGAAATTGCGTCGAGAAGATACTGAAAAAATATGTTTTCGAGCAGAATTGTCTCTATAGTTTTCGAAATTTCAGATACTTTTTTGAAAGCCTTAGTTTTAAAATATGTTCAGATATTTTGATACACTACCTATCTGACATTTAGTTTTTGACTAACAATATTTTTGACAAAAATGCTTTCGGACTAAATTAATGCTCAAGGAATTTTTTCCTCTAATTTTTTCTAGTTTCTATAGATAACCCTAACCCACACTACGGCCATTAATTTTTTATTTAAGTCAATTAGTTTTAAATAAATGCGAAATACCGGTTAGGGTTCTTGGTATCCATTTTTGACTAACGTAGGCAGAATCGATAACAATTTTTGAGCAAATAGTTTTCAATCAACCAACTTTCAGCCAAATAATTTTTGATATATTTTTTATAAAATATTTTAGTTAATAATTTCCTAAAATTGAAAGTTGTCTCGGAACTTCCGTGACGAAAATTATGGCTATCCATATGAAAAGCTGTTTTCCGCGCTTTAAATCTTTCTGTATATTATATCTGAAATACGAACAATGAGCACTTTTTTGTGAGAAAATAATCAGTTGAAAAGATGCAATTTTTTGTATATAGTAAATTGTACAAACAAGGACTATAAATGGCTTCTACTGCTTTCTTCACTTATCGAATGAAACGACATCGATAAAAAAAGTGAAACTATGTTGTAAATGATGCATGAATACAATACAGTCTGAATTGAGGTTGTTAAAAGCCTCATGTCAAAAATCCAAAAAAAGTCTTTTCAAATCCCGGTGACTATTCATTAAATGAAACCGTTTATCAACGTTCAAACTACTATTCGCGATTAAGTCAGATTAATTTTCATAAAAGTTTTAAACTACATAGAGGCGAACTCTTATTCCAGAATTTCCGCTTACGCCCTAGGGGTTTTGGAAGACGAAAGTGGCCGAAAGTGGCCTACTTCTTACTTGTCAAAGTTGTTTGCATCTGTATATAAAGACAATATATATAATGGGCACCGACTAAATTGGTATCATGTATTTTTGGTCGAAAGTATAATAGGCTGAAAGGTCAAAATGGATAAAAGAGAATTCGACGCAAATTTGCGTCGAATTCTGAGTTATTCCATTTCCACTTTCGACCAGCCAAATATTAACAGGTATATGACAATATTTATATGACAATATTTGGTAAAAATTTGCGTCGAATTCGGTTTTATTCCGTTTACACTTTCGACATTTTATACTTTCGACCTCTTATACGTTCGAGAAAACTTCATGATACCATTTTAGTCGGTGCCATATAATGTATACACCTTATTAAGAGTAGGGACTGTACTATCTTTCACATTAATTTGACTATATGGTATGCTTTTTTAATTTGCTCCAAGCTGTTTGTCGGGCGTCAATTGCAATCATAAACGACAACAAAACGGGCGATTACAAGAAACATCTTTATATGAATGTGAGACAGTTT
>SCLG01000216.1:0-44935 GCA_004367875.1 Oikopleura albicans
AGTACAAAGTTCGCAAGATAACTGCGCACCCTGTGTATATAAGTTTTATAATGAATGTGTTAAACATAAAAGTTTAATTAATAGTTTGGTTTTAATTTTTGTTTTTGAGAAAAAATTCTCTAGAATTCAATTTTGTTTTTGTATAAAAACTGACGTATTCGATGATTTGGTCAGTTGTTTTCGACTCGACATTCCTGATGGACGACGACCATATCAAGCGCACCGTGGACGGCATAATGTGATGCAACCTTGGCGTCATGTTGGTGTTTCAAATGATGATTCAGTTTACCTCGATCCAGTCATCCCGGATGCTGATGTTGGGACCTCCATGGATGCAAATAAGCCCGTTGAAACTGGTGACTTTCCGATTTTTGTTTTTGATTTTAGCTTTGCCATCTACAGTCCTTCGTAGGCATAAAAGTTAAATATGAACGTTTTAGTTGGGGCTATCATCGATGGGTTTCCAATACTTTATGACGATCTTTTACGTCCGTTGATCCCTCATCTGACCGGTTTGCCATCGCGAAATGTACTTCATTATCAGGAGATCAAACGACTGACTGAATATGCGTCCGAGCTTCGCCATCGAGTTGCTATTCGAAAGCATTTGAGATTTAATCGCTATGGGCGGTCGGCAACGATTGATACATTTTGAAGCCGTGAATATATTTACCGGACTCGTGAGTCTTTGATTTCGGATTTGCGGTCGTTGGCCGAACAAAAACAACCTGCTTTTATGGAAAGCCTCACTCTGACAAATGATGAAAAATCGCCATGGATTGCGCAACATAAGGGTCTGTTATGTGTATTCATAACCAGTTTTTTCGAAGAAACAATTTGTCCGGACGTTGTGAATGATGTAAACTGCTTGTCTTCGAAAATTCTAAAGAAAATCCCGAATCCGCCACATAATCTCGAGCGCGTAGATGAGGATGGTAATCGTTTGTCCACTGATGTTGAGGTATACCGTTTCGAGTTTGGGGGATTCGAAGAAGTTTACATGCATTTCCATCCGAAAAAAATGTTGTGATAATTGCGGTGAAAAATAAAAGACCGTATGTCTTTGTGCTTGACTTTATTCGAAAGGTTGTTGCAAGTGAATGATGATTTTACAGTGAAAAAGTTTGATTTTATACAGTTTTGTGTCACTGGAGTTTGCGAGAGCTAGGTGGCGATTTGGCCTCCTAGTAAAAAGTACGACTCCTAGATGCAGTAAAGTTTGATCAAATAAACAGAAAAAATGTTTTTTTTTTGTTTATCTTTATGCTCCGTAAATGTCGGACAATTGTGTCATAAACGGTACGATCCGCGTGATTGCAATCGCGAGATGCGAATGCAATAAACCGTCTCTGCGATTGTTTACACGATAGTGATCGATTAGCGTGATAAATATTTTTGTGTGCAGTCGGCCTTTCGCCTATGATGTCAGTTGTGTAACTCGATGGTTGAACATTCCGATAAAATGTTGGTATTTTTTACGCAACTTAAGTTTCTTCTTGTCGTTTTTGGATTTTCCACCACCACCGAAATTGATGATACCCCAGATCTGAATGTTTCAACTTTTGCTGAGCGTCTGAAGAAAAATCGAATTGTTCCAAATTTGAATGGTTTGTATATCCAACAATTTCTTCCTGGTGCTGGTTGCACACATGATTTTATGGATAACCCTTCACTTGATATTGATCACACCAAAGACAGCGGGTTCTGTTTCCATGATTCTTTGGCCGACGATTTGTATCATGCTTATGATTTATTGTATGAGCTATTTGTACGATCAATACGGTATATCAGAGATCAGGAGTCAAAAAGTGAAGAAAACCAACCAACAGTTCAGAGCACCCAGCAAAGTCAAGCACCAGGGAAAGTTGTAGAAACCGGACAAGTTAAAAATGGCGAGGTCGTGTCTAATAATTCCAATGATAAAAATGTCGTTTCCGATACTGCTGAAAGTCGGATTTCATTGCTTAAGGGTCATCTGGATTATATTACAAAAATAAATCCGATAAATTATCATGATCTTCCAGTTGGCATCGATTATCGTAAGCGTGGGCGGTGCAGAAGGCGCGGTTTCAGGGTAGCCGCTACAAGTTCCGCTTTTGGACGCTCGTCTTTCATGGATCCCGTTGATGACGATGATGATGATGATGACGATGATGAAGAGCACGATCCTGAGATAGTCGACGATGATGGTAATATTTTTCGCCCACCGACATGTTATCTTCCCGAAGGACTCGTTACTGATAGTCTGATGTTTTCCGACTGGTTTTTGGACAACATTTTGCAACCGCCGCAGTCGTTTCAAGTATTACGCAATTTTTCTAATTGTCCATGTGTCAAAACCGTACATTTTGTTATAAATGTGCACAATATGCGATTTGATCGCCATATTATGATGAATGCGTTGATGATGGGAAGTGTGCTCACCAAAAATCTGATGTTTCGACCAAAAACCGTGAATTTGTCTGACGTTAAGTTCGGCCATGGCAAGTATGAGAAGGTAAATCCGATTCGGAGAATTCCAGCTGTCGATGGATTCTTGGCTGAATTTCTTGCTCCGACTTGTTTTCCACGAGTCGTGTTTTTTCCTAAAGGGTTGATTTTTTGCAGGCTAAAAAACTGTTTACTAGTTTACATTATTGGAAAAATTGGTGTTATTTTCGAAAATACAAGCTAAAAAATATACACAAGCTAAGCCGGCCCGCATGAAACTGCCTAGGACGCTATGAAAAAAAAGAAGAAGAAAAGAAAGAGGGCAGTAAAATCCAAAAGTGCTCAAAAGGCGCTCTTAACACCCCGAGATTATTAAACCTAAGTTTACTCAACTAGAAAACGTAACTTTTTTATTAGTGGGCGTAGAAAAAAAAAATTAAATAGTTTCGGGCGTAAAATGTGATTTCAAGAACGATGGTTATATTTATTTTTTAATTTGAGCAAGTTTAAGGAAAGAAAAAAAATAGCAATTAGGCATATTTTTCAAGGCAAAATCGTAAATAAAAGCGACTTACCGACATTTTTAACTTGTTTAATATGTCAAAAGAAAAAATCCATATGGGACATCTGAATTACCCTATTTTTTCTTTAATGGCGCGCTAGCTATCATTTCACTAATTAACTAGCATATTTTACTAATCTATTTTTTAATTCTAAAAAACTTTGATGTCGGCTCAGCTGTGACCACTTTAGCTCATAATTTTCAAAATAAAAAAATAGCAATTACGCATATTTTTTAAGTTAAAATCGTAAATAAAAACGACTTCCCGACATTTTTAACATGTTTAATATAGATATTGCGATTGGTAATTGCAATCCGGATTTTTTTTATGTTGAAATAAAAATATAATTTTGGACATTTGAATTACGATTTTTTTTTATTTATTGGCGCGCAAACTTAAATAAAGATAATTTGTGTACTCCAGATCATTTTTTGTCAGTTTTTTTTAATCTGACTCATACTTATTTACCTGTTTATATATTGGTTACATACGGCTCATCTCTGGTTCCGATTTTTTGCTCGAGTACAGTAACGTTTATAAAAGGCGCAACTTCGATATTATTTGACAATTTCATTTTTAATTATTCATGTAAATAATTCCGGAAACCATTTATTTTATAATGAAAATTATGAGCTAAANAATTTTGGACATCTGAATTACGATTTTTTTTATTTATTGGCGCGCAAACTTCAATAAGGATAATTTGTGTACTCCAGTTCATTTTTTTGTCAGTTTTTTTAATCTGACTCATAATTATTGGCATCCTCGTCGTCAGATTCAAAAGCAGTAACATCGTTGAAGTCGTATTTTTGAAGTCGTTTATAAAAGGCGCAACTTCGATATTATTTGACAATTTCATTTTTAATTATTCATGCAAATAATTCCGGAAACCATTTATTTTATATTGAAAATTATGAGCTAAAGTGCTCACAGCTGAGCCGACATCAAAGTTTTGTAGAATTAAAAAATAGATTAGTAAAATATGCTAGTTAATTAGTGAAATGAAAGCTAGCGCGCCATTAAAGTAAAAATAGGGTAATTCAGATGTCCCATATGGATTTTTTCTTTTGACATGAAAAAATCCGGATTTCAATTACCAATCGAAATATCTATATTAAACATGTTTAAAATGTCGGGAAGTCGTTTTTATTTACGATGTTAACTTAAAAAATATGCGTAATTGCTATTTTTTTCTTTCCTCAAAATTGCTCAAATTAAAAAAAAATATATAACCATCGTTCTTGAAATCACATTTTACGCCCGAAACTATTTAATTTTTTTTTTCTACGCCCACTAATAAAAAAGTTACGTTTTCCAGTTGAGTAAACTTAGGTTTAATAATTTCGGGGCGTTAAGAGCGCCTTTTGAGCACTTTTGGATTTTACTGCCCTCTTTCTTTTCTTCTTCTTTTTCTCAATTTTCTGGAGCGACAAGTTTGTAAACAACGCCTATGTTCCCCCCTTAATAACTGGTTGTCTAAATGCCCAAATGTTTGAGATGAACAATTTTCTCACAAAAAATTGACCCTTATTAAAAGACCCATTTTAAATCTAAACATGCATCTCTTATCTCTCGCAAAGACCGACTAAATGAGCTCAAAATAAAATATCTGTTGGACTTGGGGGTCATATGATGAAAATTTCATTTGACCTTGAAATATAATCAAGCAAAAAAAAAAAGCCGTTGCCACTCTATAACTTTGATCTGCGATTCGATTCTCCACACGTTGAAAATGTTGAAATTAGTTCGCCGAGCCGATTAATAAAATAATAAACCTCAAATGATTTTTAGACTATGAGTTTTTAAAAGCAAAGTCGAAAACGGAACTTTAAAATTAAATTTTTGTCAAAATAAACGTCAAAATTCGATACAAACCAGGTGTCGNAGACTATATATAATATATATAATATGATAATATAATATGATAAATCACACGTTTCTGATTTCTGATCAAGCACATTCAATTTGCGTAAATAACATTGGTTCACATGAGTGCACGTGTGAAATTGGATACGAGCGGAGCCAATCAGAATGTATTGATATCGACGAGTGTAAAAATGGCGGATATGAATGTGACGTTGTCGAATATTGCCACAACACCCCCGGGAGTTATGAATGTTTATGCCTTGAGGGATATAAAAGTAAAGATAATGTATGCGTTGATGTAGACGAATGTCTCGATAACCCATGTGCACCAGATGCCATTTGTACCAATACGGTCGGCAGTTTCTCCTGCCAATGTAACCCAGGTTTGATTTTAAACTTTTTTTGATAAATATAAGCTCTAAAAGCGTTTTGTGGCAAATTTGCCTATACCATCTACAGAGTTTGGAAAAAAAACCTGTTCTTTGACCTCAAGGCTTGAGGTCTGAACCCATATGTGCCTAATTTCAACGAAATCGGACAAACTGGGAATTTTAACCGGTCTTTCATCAGATTTCTGGTTTGTCAAATTGGCTGGATATACCGACAATCTCATTTTTTAATGTTATGGGGGTCAGCAATTTGTATCATACAATTTTCACCGAAACGGGCCGTCGTATACCTTAAATTCGTGAAAAGGGCCCTATGTGACTAACAGGCACACGGTTCTCCCTGGAGGGTAAACAGTTCCAGCAAGTCGTAAAAGACGGGTCATTTTGAGACTTTGAAAAACGAAATATATTGCCGCTTTTGTTGTATTCTTAGGCTAAAAGTATGTTTCAGGGTTTGTTGGAGATGGTGTGTATTGTTGGGATATAAACGAGTGTACCGATGACTCCATTTGTGATATTCATGCCGATTGTATAAATACACTTGGAAGTTATGTCTGTAGCTGTAAAAACGGTTTTGCGACAAACGGCAACACATGTGAAGATTTTGGTTCAAAGAAATTTACACACGTGACCTACTAGACTAACATAACTTATTAACTCATATGTGTTCATATGATACATTCTTAAAAAGGTATAACGTGTAAATGGGTAACGTGGAAAAGGGGTCAAATTCGTATAAATATAAGAGTAAAACAACGAAAAGAATTAATAAAACATTTTACGGAAACGATGATAATTCGTGAAACTTCATATAAGTTTCATAGAATTCGAATGATGCAAAAACAGGCAAAAAAAAAAATCAAAAACATCTTATGTTAGTTTGAGGGTGTAGTTTGAGGCCAAATTACATTTATTGCAATTTTAACCAGTGGACTCCACGCGGCCCGCTGCGGGCCGTTTTGATTTTTAAATTGGCTCTAGTTTCTTAATTTTACGAGATAAATCTTTCAAATTTTAACACATTATAAAAATCTATTTTCCGCGTGTTTTTGTGGGTCAAATTTATTTACATGATTAATACGTAATTATACATAACGTAAATTGGTATTACGCCAAAATATCAAAATTATAATGTTTGATACAATATGGTATTTTTAATGAAGCTAATCACTTGATAAGTCACGGTAGATATTAATCTACGCAAAAAATTGCATATAAACAAAGGATTTGTAAAAAATATGCATTATTTTATACCTTTGAGACTCACGCTGCGCTAAGCAAAGACGAAAATTTCGTCTATTCTAGTCAGCTTTTCTAAAAAGTTTTCTCGGCTTTTTTCTCTGTTAACTGATATTCGACAAATTATAAAGAAAAAAAAATACTTCGATCAGCGTGAACAATTTTTTTAGTCGATAAATAGCAAAAATCAGAAAATTTGCTGAAATCACTTAGATTTATGGTTAACTATTACATAAACATAGTTATTTGAGACAATAATTTTTTATTAAATCAATTGACGAGGGTTGTGACAAATTAAGAGTGTCTGGGCTGCTTTTTTGTGTTCTCATCAACACAATTTCTAGTTTTTCTAGATTTCATGATCGACGCGATGCGTCCTTGGCCAACAAAACAAAAATCAACATATTATTTTATCATTCAAAGAGAGACCAACACTTGCCGCAACACGATTGAGGATATTTTTAAACACAATTTTAATTTTCTTAACAAGATAAATGATTAGAGAAATCTTTATACTACACACCCACAATCTCTATTTTTCGTCATTTTACAAACTGCGGAAGCTATGCTGCCGAACAAGGTAAAAAACGGTTTTGGGCAGAAAAAAAATCACTCTTTTNGGTTCTAATCGTGTTAGGAAATAGGAATGGCGAATACAGTGGCTTAACGCGTACGAGCTTTTTATAAGCCGTTTGTAGTTAACTTGTTTGAACTGGCGAAGTGGTGTACTTTAGAAATGACATTTGGAAAATTTCATATATTTCTTAAGCGTGTGGTACCGTGGTATTGAAAGATTCTGACAAGATTTTTCCATAATTGCCAAAAAAATGATGTCACAATAAAACATGCCTTACAATCTTTGATTGATTATTAGCTAACACAACGCCGACACTACTGAGAGGGGATATTTATTCCAATAGTCTTATCAAAAGGCACGTCCTTAATAAAAGAAATCACGTGACATTATATTATCACAACGATATAACAACCTACACGGAGGCAAACCAATGGGAAGGACCGACCGACTAAGGGGGAGTTCTCTCTTTTTAACCTTCACAGATAAGTTCACCGAATAAATTGTTTACGAAAAACTTTCAGGACAATTGAACAAGCATACGATCGACCGAATAACCTAAGTATATTACACCCCCTGCGTTGTTATCCTACAACTATCGCATGAAAATAATCTGCAAGATAACAGCACAGTGCTAAACACACAAAGATAGGGGTTCTTGGAAAATTGACCGAAAAAAATCTGCACCATAAGTTATGTTACATAACGGAGTCCAACGAAAAATCTGCAAGATAACGGGTGACAAGATAACAGCGCTGGAGGTGTAACAATACTAAACCAGTCATATAATAACCAGTTATTTAATCAAACTTTGATTGTATTAACACTTCTTCGACCGAAACGTATCACGATTTACAATTAGTTTAGCAAACTCCCTACCCAATTATCTCAACGTTTTCCGAGCACTTTTGTACCAAGTTGCCAAATTAATCTAAACCTTCGATCTTAAAGTTTCTTACTCTTTTTTTTGCATAATTCTTTATCAATAGAAATACCGACTAAGGACTTTCATCGATACCATTTTGACGTTAACTGGTACATTCCAATTCGAAAAAACGCAGTTAAATTGCGGCCCGCATGAAACTGCCTAGGACGCTATGAAAAAAAGAAGAAGAAAAGAAAGAGGGCAGTAAAATCCAAAAGTGGTCAAAAGGCGCTCTTAACGCCCCGAAATTATTAAACCTAAGTTTGCTCAACTGGAAAACGTAACTTTTTTATTAATGGGCGTAGACAAAAAAATTAAATAGTTTCGGGCGTAAAATGTCATTTCAAGAACGATGGTTATATTTATTTTTTAATTTGAGCAAGTTTAAGGAAAGAAAAAATAGCAATTACGCATATTTTTCAAGGCAAAATCGTAAATAAAAGCGACTTCCCGACATTTTTAACTTGTTTAATATAAATATTTCGATTGCTATTTGAAATCCGGATTTTTTTCATGTCAAAAGAAAAAATTCATATGGGACATCTGAATTACCCCATTTTTTCTTTAATGGCGCGCTAGCTTTCATTTCACTAATTAACTAGCATATTTTACTAATCTATTTTTTTATTTTAAAAAACTTTGATGTCGGCTCAGCTGTGACCACTTTAGCTCATAATTTTCAATATAAAAAAATGGTTTTCGGAATTATTTGCATGAATAATTAAAAATTGTCAAATAATATCGATGTTGCACCTTTTATAAACGTTACTGTAATCGAGCAAAAAATCGGAACCAGAGAGTACGACTTCAACGATGTTCCTGCTTTTGAATCTGACGACGAGGATGCCAATAATTATGAGTCAGATTTAAAAAAATGACAAAAAATGAACTGGAGTACAAAAATTTTCCTTATTAAAGTTTGCGCGCAAATAAATAAAAAAAAATCGTAATTCAGATGTCCAAAATTATATTTTTACTTCAACATGAAAAAAATCCGAATTTCAATTACCAATCGAAATATCTATATTAAACAAGTTAAAAATGTCGGGAAGTCGCTTTTATTCACGATTTTGCCTTGAAAAATATGCGTAATTGCTATTTTTTTCTTTCCTTAAACTTGCTCAAATTAAAAAATAAATATAACCATCGTTCTTGAAATCACATTTTACGCCCGAAGCTATTTAATTTTTTTTTCTACGCCCACTAATAAAAAAGTTACGTTTTCCAGTTGAGTAAACTTAGGTTTAATAATTTCGGGGCGTTCAGAGCGCCTTTTGAGCACTTTTGGATTTTACTGCCCTCTTTCTTTTCTTCTTCTTTTTCTCATAGCGTCCTAGGCAGTTTCATACGATGCCGTTAAATTGTATCATAATTTTTAACAATCGTGAAGTGGAACGTTATCCAATTACATTTCACATCCATTAGAGTGTCTCAAAATTTTTAATATTTTCCGTCTTTTTATGAAAAATAATAAATTCTACAATTTTTACGATTTCAGAGTCATTCTGTTTATTCATTCCCGGGACTTATATTGAACGTGTTTTTTACATTTTTGGGAATTTTGTGATTTTCTGAAGATTGCGATTGATTGGATGAATTTGGGATTTTTGCCGTTTTGTCAATTTTCAAAATTTTCCCAGTTTTTGTGATTTTCACGAACTTTGAAATTTTCCATTTTTTCGATTTTTTTCACGGTTAGTTTACTTTGGGTCAATAATACAATCTAATGATTACATCAGGCATATAATAAACTGAAATTGAGCGCAAAGTTCAACGGAGATTCAAAAAATTAAAGGCAAAAATAAAGAAGTTAAAAATGTCATCAAATTCAGTGTAAACCGTGGCCACCCTAGCAGTCGAAAAATNTAGTTTTTATATTTATTTTTGCATTTTTTAGGGTATCGAATTTTGGTCGTCGGTGTGCGACGAAGAAATGGATTTGGCGATTGAGGCTGCCGAATCCCAGGAGATGGGAAAAGAGGTGGAGCAGCATTCGGCGAATTATGCGCGTGGTGCGTTGCCGTACATCACGCCAAAGTTAACCCACTTGCTCACCCAACAGGACGACGACGGCGACAGTGAAGAGTGGAGTCCGGCCAAAGCCGCAGGAGTTTGTCTCATGAATTTAGGTAAGTTTATTTTGATTTTCAGAAACCGTTTGGGCTCTCCTATAAAACGACGCTACGTATGAATCATATATCATAAAAGTCTATATGGACTTTATGATGCTAGGGTCGTATAACCATATGGTCCTTTTTCGAAAATGCATTTAAGGTGGTATACATATGTAGACCTTAAATTCACCTTTCATGTACTCATTTCCATAAAAAAAGTTTAGAATATCATTATTTATAAATTTACCAAAAAATTATTAGACAATATTTACAAAATATATCATTCATATACCCTTAACGTTATTTTTTATTAGCCAACTGCTGTGAAAATGAAATTTTGAACCATGTCATGCAATTTATCGCGGCGAATATTGAAAGTAAACAGTGGCAGCAACGGGAGGCGGCTGTGATGGCGTTTGGATCCATTCTTGAGGGCCCATCACCNTTGGACTGATGCAAGGCACGCCGGCCGCCGCCGGGCCCCGGACCGGGATAATTGATAAAGGGTGGGTTGAACAACCGTGAGGGTTCCTCTAGTTACTAGAGGACCCGAAAGGGTGAATGAGGTCTGGTGGCCCAGGACGGTTCCTTATATACCCCTCTGATGTTCTAGAATATTTAGTTCTGGCTGAAGACCTTACTCATCAATTAAAGGTATCACTCTTCAGGCGGCCTGACACCCAATCATAAGACTTACTATAAATACGAGAGATAACAAATGGAGTATTAATTAATTAATACCTTATCCAATAGTTATCCTTTGGTTTGTACTGGAAAATCTAGGAGGGCATGACGTTACAGGGCAGGGCCTCGCAATTGAATTTGGGAGAAAAAAGGGCTGGGTTGTGTTGGTGCCGGCATAAAAGCCCGGTGCAGGCGCAGCCCGGGCCTCCGTGTTTATTGAGAGTCGGTATTTGCAGGAAGCATGAAGTGTCCGTTTTCTAATTGAGACTGCCAGGGAAGGTGGCTCCTGAGCAGAAAAGCCTCGGTGAGCCAGCTTCTCTGGCCTTCGTGTGATTATGAGTGTTTTATTGAAGCAGGTTCGCAGGTAAGGGTAATGGAATGTAACCTTATATGAAGTATGCATAAAATGGAAAAAGGTTTTTAAAGTCTGTCGCCCGGGAGGAGTCCCAGGGCCGTAGTTGCATCGCGTGCGTTCCGCCACGCTGGTCTGATTCGCTCCTCCCGCGTGTGTAACCAGTATTCGATAATGTCGTTCCCTGTGGCCTTTACTCCTCGCCTAGACCAGTGGACTCGGCGCCAAGCCCGCATGAAGAAGTGCAGCCTAAAAGTTTTAAGTAAAAGTGACGTAACCAACTGCCGGGGGTTGTAATTGACCAGTGGTCGAGTTTGCGGGTTGCCGGCGCCGATTTAGGATCGAGCGCGCTTTAAGATAAAAAACGGTTCGCACTGCCGGGTAACCCCATGACTAGGGCCCCGGGCAGATCTCGGCGAATAGCATTGAAAATGGTGGGTTCAATACAATAGCAGGGTTGCTCGGTTGTATCCCGGGCAAGGTGTGGTATACCGCCCAGGCAACCTGAGAGAATTATGGTGCCTAGTGGGCCGATTAAGGGCTTACCTGCGTCGTGACGTTTGGAGAGTATTCCGCGCGCGCTTCAGGGCTTCAAGAGCCGTTTCTGCCTGGGCCAGTCGTGCCGGTCCGAAGCCTGAGTTCTTGGCCTGGCGAGACCGGAGGTCCAGTTCGGCTTCGGCGCTGTCCAACCAGTCATCCCAGTGCTCGATGTCGTCAGCCATGTCTTCCACGTGTGGGAACCAAAACCCTCCCAGGTGACCCTCATTAGCTTCGTGGATGACTGCTGGGTGGCATAAGCGTAATGGGCCGATGATGGTGCGTTCTAGGATGCATGGCATAACGTAGGGGGTGTGAGGGTCGGCTGGTCGGCACATCCAGTCCACTTCATCTTGGTGGACGCCGAAGTCCACCAAGTCGGGCGTAATTGAGACTTTAAACTCGCTCATTCAGTCTGAACGGAAAGGTTTGGGAAGGTAAGTCATACAACATGAGGTGGCTGTATTGTGAAGGGAGGAGGCTGCCTGAAGGGGTGGCATGTGAGAGGGGGGGCCCCACTCGGTTGGCATGCCGATCTAGGTTTCCAAGTCTCATCCTTTCCTGAATACCCAGATCAGCAGGCCCGGCAGGTTAGGCGGGCTAGTGGGGGCCAGGAGGGTACTTTTTCAGTTAAGTAACCCTTATGGGGTAAGGAGAGGGCCTTTTGTGAGGGCCCTCTTAATAGGGACGCTATGCTACAGTTAACTACTATCCGAGTTGGTGTTTGCCGTTTCTAATTTTTTCCGTTGAATCTGTTAACTCGTTTGACTGTGTCAACTCATGTTATAGGTACACTATATATAGTTGCACTATTTTTCGCGCTCCTTTAACCGTGCACCTTTTTTCGTTTGACTCCATGTCAACTCGTTTAGTAACCAACCGAATCATAGTTTTAGGGGCTTAGGGTGGCATCCCGGGAGGCAGCCTCGAAAAGCATAAACATTGGTGTGGCAGTAAGGTATAGGAACGGGCGGCAACATGCCATTAGAAGTATCAGTTAGCGATGGCTATATACAATTTAAATAGGTTAATCAGCGGAGATCATAAGGGTCTCGGTGGCCCGCGTCGTAGCGACCGATGGCTCTGGTGAGCTTGCCTTCAAGGACCCCGGCCTGCGCATAGCAGTCCAGTACGGTCCGGGTGTCTCGTTCAAAATCGTCTCGGCCCTGCTCGATTCGGGCGAAAAAGGCAACGTCCTGGGTTGACTCTACTTGACCAAAGAGGTCCCAAACCCGGCGGTGAAGGCGTTGGATCCTTTGTGGGGGCATCCCTGGGCCAATCCGATCATCTTGTCGGTCAAGGAACGCTCGGTAGGCTTGATTTGTTGTAGTGAGGCGGTCAATTGTGACGTGCACTGCTTGCATCAAGTATTCGAAGGTGTCCCGGTGCGGTATGTTGCGGGCTAATCTCGGTCTGTGATCGTGCATGTCCTGCATATCCCGTCGCATTCGATCTTGGAACCCCGCATCTCCCCAGTCTGGGCGATATTCTTGAGCGACCCAGTTATTTCTACGGTTCATAGTTTCGCAGTCTAAACATGAAGAGAGGTTAAGTAACGCGCCTCTGATTCGGGGTAGCAGCCCAGGCGGTAGTTCCGGGCTGCTATTTAGGAGGGTAAGAAAATAAAAGTTTATAATGAGGTACAAAAGAAAAGCTAAGTGTACAAAAATAAAGCATCTCTAGTTAGCCGGGCCTCCGCGATGGAAGGTGCGGAAGGTCGCCAGGGTAGGGTCCCAGAAAGCTAGGAAGCGCGGGTGATCTCGTCCCGGGGGAATGTCACGCAGCACGATCACACCGCGTTCCAAACGTTCCATGTGAGCGCCGTGGAGGAGGGTCGACATGGGTGTCCCTTCGAATACCCCCACTCCCGCGTCTCGATTTCGTTCATGCCATTGCCGGGCCACTTGGCGGGCGCAGTCACGGTGTGCAGCTGTGTCTATTCCCGGGTTATTAACCGCTCGTGGTAAAGTGTTTTTCAGTTGATCACCCAACGAGTCGACACTTTCGTTTCCGATTTTTCCGTCAAAACTGTCAACTCGTTTGACTTTGTCAACTTGTTAGGTCACTTTTGCCTCTTTTGCCTATTTTGCCGATGAACGCCCAAAAAACTGTCAACTCGTTTGACTTTGTCAACTCGTTAGGTGTCAACTCGTTTTGTGATCAACTGTATTTTGAAAATTACTATCCCTGGTGATTTTAAGCTTAAGGATCAAGTCTGATCTCGTCGTAAGACCGTTTTCAGGGATGAGCGAGTGCTAAGCTTAGATAATAACCCTGGCCTGTCCATTGGCCTGTCATGAGCGGCCGGAGATCGTTTATCAGGCCCTCATTGTGGAGGACCAGCCTCTCCCGGAATTGGAGGGGGGTCTCAAGGTCCGTGCGGTTGTAAACCATGTGGTCGTGTCGCACCCGGGCCAGGTCCTGAGCCACCACCGTCATCGCCCGTCCCAGCGTTCTGCCCGGGGAGTGAAACGTGGGCGGCGGGAAGTGACGGGTTGTGCTCACAAACCACTGCAGCAGGTCTTCCTCTGGGCCCGGGGGGTTAATGGCGAACTCCTGCACTGTCCGTTCGGCCCAGTCCGCGTCTGCCATCTGGTTTCCAACTGAACTGGAACCCGTAGTGTCGGTGTCGCCCGAGATTGCCAGGGATATGCGCGCATCATTGAGGGTCGAAGAGGACGCATCCGAGCGTGCTACATATTCCTGGACCTCCCGGTACGCCTGGGCTGCCGAGCGACTACTTCCTGAGGATGCTGTGTTGGTGGAGGCCGGGGCCGAGGTGGCCGTGGAGTTTGAGGCATCCGTCGTGGTTTGGGTAGTTGACCCCGTACCGTAGCCCGTTTCCGTGTCTTCCAGGGAAAGCGACAGCTCCCGCATGTCTTCCCAATCGATCCCGGTTGAGGCCGAGCCCGAGGTGGACGAGTTGATGACAAACATCTCCGGGTCGTCCAACTCGTCCACCACATTATCCCAGGCTCGGACTCCATCTAAGAAAGCCGGCAACATCTCCATTTCGCGCTGGACCAAGGCCTCCAAAGCGATCGTATCTGGGAAAGGGCAGTCTCGGAGGATAATGAAAAGAAAACATCCCAGGTGTTCTACACCCCATTGCAGATCCGGGAGGGTTTTATGCGGGTCCAGGCCAGACTAGAGCAGGGTTCCCGAGCTCTCTAACCATTCCTAGGTTGTGTTAGAGTTTGGAGTACTAGGATTTAGGGGCTAGGATTTTAGGGGCCGTCCCCGGCTAAGCCCAGTATTTAATATAACCCCAGCCACGGCTGGGGACCTTTAAAACATGCACCAAATCGGAGGTGCCTGCCCCGGTAATCAGCTCCAATCAGGTTGCTGTATCACGTTCTTTCCCGTGAATCTGACTGCACAGAGTGTGTGAGTTTCATGTAATAAGAAGAGAGCCTCAACTTAGTGAAGCCCCCCTCCTGCCCAGGCTACTGAGGGCCACGAAACGTTATGGCCTTCTGCCTCAAGAAGGGCTGATTCTAAAAAAGGGATACCAAAGGAAAAGACGGCTTTTGGTAAACAGCAAAGACCATAATGGTCAGGACCGGTCCCCAGGTAAGCTCTAACTCTGCCTAGGGGTCTATGAAGATTATTTCAGTTGTTCAGAATGCCTATTAATTTCTTCGCCTTCCCAGGCGGTACATTACCGGAAATGATCTGAGAACCGGGGCAGGCGCCTCAGCATTGGGCGTGTGCCAATAATGGTTACCCCAGCCTCAGAGCGGGGCTTGCATTCGAACTTAATCCTAAACCAAGAGACTCCCAGCCCGGGAAGACTCGGCGTGTTGATCTTCAAGAAGAGTAGTTTTCGGGCTAGAAACTCCGCTTCACTATTGTGTAACGGAAAAACCTAGATCAACCCACCAAGCCTTCCCGGGTCAGGGGTCCCCTGGCTATATCTTAATTCTGAACGTCCTGGGATATTTGCTCGGGAATCCTGTCCTGATCGCCAGCCATAGATTCCGCCACTTTCCAAATAAAGCTTGATGCCACTGCTTCCAACGGTGCCAGCTGGTATAAACGTCCCCGGTGTCGCAGCACTGAATGGGAGCGGCCCGTTAACGGGGAGGCCACTCTGTAGAGGAAGGAGTCGCGCTGCCCTTCCGCCGTAACGATGTACTCCGACAGCTCTTGTTCCCCCTCCCCGAAGTACACGCAGGTACCCGTATAACGGAACTGGGTTTCCTCCGGGATGGTCATTGAAATTTTGAGCAGCTGGTTAGCACGGAACACCGACTCGCAGATGGTGTTGAAGACGGCATGTACTCCCAGTTGGAGCATTTTGGTGCGCTGGTGGATCTCTTCTGCCTTTCCCGGGTCCTCTCGTAGGTGCCAGAACTCCGCTAGGGTGGCTCCCTGGGCACGAAAAGCTCCCAGGGGCAAGGTAACCAAGGTAGGGACTGATACCCAAACCGTGCTTTCAAGAAGAGCCAGGTTCCGGGCCAAATCTCCCGTTACCCCTCCCAGCCACTTCGAGCCTTCAGTACACTCGCTTACTAGGTTCGAATTTAGAAGGTCGTGTATCCCACGTCGAAGGGCCAGGTACTGAAGGTACGCATTGATTGGGGTTGTAAGGTTGAAACGTCCCTGGAGAGGTTGAAGGCGCTTGCGGATCACCGAGAGCTCCATTTCGACCATGGCTCGCGACCAAAGGAGGCGTTCTTCCTCATCCTCAACCTAGAGATAGTGTCAGGGCAATCAAATCCCGTCAAGCGTGACTAGCCTCCTTCCCTATTTCGCTTACCTTATGTTGGATTGACAAGTTCCGAAGCAAAAGTCCCATCGCCCCCAGGCAGCATTGTCCTACTAGGTTGCGTACCTCCGGGTCCATTCCGAAGCCGACAGACGTAACTCGGCCCAGGTCATCTGTCAAAACGTCCAGCTTCGGGATTTCTGCGGAGCCACCGTCCACCGTTATATCACCCGGGCGGCTCGAGTTGAGGGAATCATCAGCCGAGGCCATTCTTAACACAATTTCTGGTTAGCGAGAGCTGGGTAAATAAGGAGTATAATTATTGTGTTGCCCAGATAAAAGTGGCATAAGAAGGCTCGTTAATATCCCGGGAAGGTTAGTTCAGAAGGTAAAAAATTTCGCATCAAGCAATCTCGAGGGCGCTGCCACGGGGTGCGTTTCCAGGTTCATCGCCCGATAGTATTGTGGCATGCTGCTATCCGAACGCCACCGCATCGTTGCTGAATAGAATTTTTTAAGGATGGGGTTCCGTAGGGGCCATAATAAGAGTCAGCAAGTGTCTGCCCGGGTGCAGTAGCTTCCACCCTGGCTTTGAAGGTCCTTTCTTAATACATCAAGTATTTCGGAGTCTTAAATCCGTTCTCCCAAACACCCGTTTTCGGTACATTAATTAGGGGGGGGCCTGAAAACCGGGGCAAGCTCCTCAGAATAGGAGCATTGTTATAAGGTCCCTCGCTAAGGCGGGGGCAAAAGGCCAACTTTGTAAGAAATGCTAACTCACTTTTAATGTGGGCATCTGGAATGTCCATCTTCATCATAGCGATTAGCATGCTAACTCGACCACTGTGGGCACTCGGGGCCACCTCGAATTGTAGTTGGTCGGCTGCCCTGGCAAGGTAGTAATTACACTTTTGGGTGCTAAGTGGAGGCTGATGCTCAAAAAGGTAGCCCTGAACCCTGTCTTGAATTAGGTAGGTTAACATCGACCCGAAGGGTAGGATCATATTATCCACAAGGGGTATAGTTAGGCTTTCACGCTTCTCACAGAAGACATTCGTCTTTGTGCTGCGAAGGTTAATTACCACAAAAGTCACCTTCGAGTCCGAGTTGACTACCCACTTCACATCTTCAATGAAAATAGCCAGGGCCTCCGCCATCCGGCATCCCGACAAATAAGTAATACTAGTTGCCAGGGTTATTTTTCGTTGTAGGTCCTCCTCTGACGCCCAGAGTAGCTGAATAATCGGTCGCACATCCTTCAGGCGGAATTCCGGGGCTTGGCGTGGTTGGACCAGTGCTCGGTTTGCCATGGAACGTGCAAGGGTGCGAGCCCAGCCCATCATCTGGTTAACTACCAGAATCGGAATCGGTCTTGGAGCATGCTCATCGATTGCCGCCCGGGCCAGTTTTACCATTGATCTGAATCAACGTATTAGTGCCATTTAAGATTTCCGACCGTCCTACTTAAAATGAGTGGGCTTCGGTTTCCTTGATGCCTTAATCGCTGGGACGAAGAGATTCAGGAAAGCTTGAATTCGCTCCCAGTCAAAATAATCTTCCCGGGGGTACCTTAACGAGTGAACCCACCACGCATTTTGGACCTGCGATAGCCTAGGTACCATCTAAATTCTGCTGGTGTCCGTTAGTCCGAAATTCCGAAACAATCAGGGTCCTGAACTGATCTCGCCTGTTAGAAGTTGAGAACTTAATAAGCTCTCTTAGCCTGTCTAGGTGACAAGGCTCTAAATCTACCAGCTCCGCATTACGTAAGAATTGCTTCAAAAGACTTTTAACCGGTGCTACTTTCCATCCTGGGAAGTAAATCAACTGTAGGATTCGTCCCTGGATATCTAAGAGGTGGTCAAAAACTTTAAGGAGCGCTTCCGAGCGAGGTGAGATCAGGGACATTCTAAATAAAAGATTCCCTCTGAGGCGTAACATAAATCAACATATATTCTGCAAGAAGGGGTAAAGACGGTATGTACAGCGAAATTAAGAATTAAAACGACTTCCTAAGGCCCCCTAGAGAGCCCTTCTTCTTCTTAGGTTCCCCGGCCGAGTCCGGTTTTCCCCCTTGGGGTTTTTGGCCTTGTTTCGGGTTTCGTTTTTTGAGACCAGATTGAAAACCTTGGCCCCCTTTTCGAAAAGCACCCTGCTTTCCCTTCCCCTGGCCGCCCTTAATCTTCCTGGGGTTAAATGAGTCGGGGTTTCCCTTTTTATGATCAAATTTTCGTGCCCGGGCCTTTTTAGAATTATTAAAATGGGTGGTAAGTTGCCCTTGGCCACCCTTCTTCCCCTTGCCCGACATTTTTACAAATCTTTGCTGGCGCTTAAACTCCTCCCAACGTTCCGCTTCCCGTAGTTGGCCCGGAAGCTTACGTGCTTTTTTCAGTTGGGCATTCCGCGTGGCTCTATCACCTGACAGTGTCAGCTCATAGTAGTCATCTGGATTCCCTAGCTTCGCGTTTTCAACAATACGGTCCACGTCGTTTTGAAGGTCTAAAATCATAAGGGGACGGAGAACTCGTAAAAGGGCCAGCCTCGACATGTCTTTATCCTCGTAGATCTCATCAAGGATCTTCGTGATTATCCCGAAATTAGGGCTACTCGTAGGGATAGCCTTTCGGTAGCGCCTCAGAAACTCATCCATGGTCGAAGTATCCAGGGATAGGACCTCTTTCTTCGAGAAATGTCGGCGAAACTCCAACCCCAGATGTTCCAGATTGTTCTCCTTTGGTTGGGGCAGGTTGACCGCTAAAGAAATAGTTAGGCACCATAATTTTAGCCAGAAACTCCCGGGGTGGCTCAACCCCGGCCTGAGGGCTTTAATTCTTCCAACTATAACTTCCCAGCCTTTCCAGCTTATTCTAGGCTGGGCTGAGCCCCGGGTTGTTTAATAGTATGATCGGTCCCTTCTAAATTTATTAGCTGGGTGCTTGGACCTTAAGTTTATAAGCGATCATTTTGGATTTCAAATTTTGGCGGTTTCATTCAAGGCCTTGGATGAGACCTACTTCACAAAATACTCACCATGCGTAGTTTCAACGAAGTGATGGTTATCCTCCTCATAGTAGCGGTTTTTTCCCGGGACGTTCGCATAACTTTCCAGGGTCTTTTTCGCATGTTCATACGCCCTGTGTGCTGCCATGCGAGCCTCCGTAGCTTTGGACTTCGCCGCTTTTGCAGCCTTGATTCCTAACAGCAATGGCGCTTCGGCATCCCGTGAAATCTGTTCATCCAGGGCATCGAGGCGTTGACCATTATTGACCTTTTCCTTGACCTCTTGCCAGATTTCATGCGCCTTTTGCTTTCTCGCAATTTCTTCCCGGGCCTTGACCTCCTCTGAAAGTTTTAATTAGTATCCCAGGCTATTTTCCTTCTTAAGGGTCTTCCCGTCCTTCCTCGACTTACCTTTTCGTGCTTCACACAATTCCGCCGTAGCTTCCTTCAGGTCCGTCCGATAATAACCATAATTTAGATCTGCATCGTTTTGTTGCTGTCCCTGGATAAATTGCATCTCATCAATGCGAATCTTTTTCGAAGGGACCTTTTTGGTCGACGAGAAGGACGATGCCAACGATGACATAATGGAGAAGGGATTCGATGCCAAGGATCTCGCCGATCCCGTCCCCACATTAGACATGGTGGTATCAAGAAGGTCAAGTTCAGCCATTCTGAAAGGAACACAAGGCTAATTGAATGAAGCTAAGAATGATTTAATGGTCTAAAAAGTAATGCGCAGGTTGAAATAGCTAAGTGGTTAGGTTTAAAATACCCCAAGACGGGGTTTCTAACTCGTGTTGGGAACGCCGAAGCCGGGTCCCCTCTTTTTCCCAGGGTTAAAAGTTCAAAACGTGGGTCCCCTTTAACCTGGGCCATGAAAACTGGCCACTCCTGAAAGACATGAAAAACGAGAGCCCAGGTGTTATTCCTGCAAAACTCTCTCAGGTGTAGGTAAAAAATATCCATCATGGCCACTGGGGGAAAGATATAAATAACCTCATTTTTATCAAAATTTTTAATCGCAGTAAAATCTACCGCCAAGGCCTCCTGTTCCCATAATTGCGAAATAAAGTTTTTACACTTCGCGTTAAAAGAGCGGGCTGCACCATCCAGGGTAAACTTCTTTCCCAGGGCAGACTGTAACTTCAAGAAAATGTTATCCAGAAGAATCTCCTCTTTTAGGTCTACTTCCCGGGAGGGAGCGTCCGCTAACTGGGCATGAGTACTCACCCAATCTATACGAACTATAATATTATGGTCTATCGCAAATTCGTTGATTTCTCTAATTATGTTATTCAGGACTGGGTCTGATGCTCCATTCTGAAAAGCTGCGACTACGCTCATGTTATCACACAAAAAAAGAAGTCTCCGATTCCTAAGGAGATTGGTATAGTTTACCAATACTAACTTCAAAGCCATAGCTTCCTTGATATGTATGGGAGCATGAGCTACCCAGTGTTCCCACTGTAAGGTCGTGTTAATACCCAAGGACTCAATAACTATCCCACAGGCAAAGTTGGAGGCGTCCGTAAAAATATTCAGCTGGATAGTGTTTACTCCTTTTTTGACCCACGGCCTTACTTTGGTAATATATTTCAAGGAGAGCCATGCCTTTAGTTCCTGGGCGATCAAACCCGTCACTGGGACCCTAGCTTTCCCATTTTTCTCCGCATCTACCCAGGCCTCAGTTAAACGTCTAATGTATAACTGCATATTCTGGCAAACAAGAAGGAAACTACATAGTCTGCCCCGGACCTTTTCGAGCTCTTTAACTGAAATTGAAGGTTGTGACAATATGTGTCTAGCCTCCTGTACGAAACGATCCCATTTTTCTTCCGGAATTCGAATTGTTTGTGCCTCCGTGTCTAACTCAAAACCCAGGAAGGTAATCTTTTTAGATGGAATAAAGGTAGATTTTGCTCTATTCACAAAACCTCCCATTATCATCATGCAAAGAATACACAAAAAGGCCCCCCTTGAAGAAGCCTGCCCTGAGATAATCTTGTCTATGTCAGCCCTGGATAGCCCCCTCTCGATCACTAGGCGATCGTCAAGATAGAGGAAGGCCATTACCCCTTGAGATCTAAGGAAAGAAACCCCCACAGAGTTAGCTAATTGGAAATCGCCCGGGATTCTGGGGAGGCCGAAAACCGCCCCAATAAAACGAAAAAAGTGACCTCCCCAGGAAAAGCACGCTAGCCTCCTACTGTATTCTGATAAGGCGAGTTGAAAAAACCCGCTTTTATCATCATACTTGAGGAGGTAGTCGTCCTTTTTAATATACTGGAGCACCATGGCTACTGTGTCCAAAACACACGGGACCGTAAAACTTTCACAAAATTTAAGTGGGCCTCCGTCGTAACAAACTCTCCAGGTGCCGTCTGATTTTGGTACAATAACCAGCCCTGAGCTTAAAAGGACTTCTGCCAAGTCAAAGGTACCCTCCTCACCCAGGAATTCTAGGGAGCCTGTCTTAAGTAAGTCCTTAATGTGAGCCAGAATTGTATCGGAGTGATCTAAGGTCTTTGTACTATTTTTTAATGCAAAGGCCTTATCTTCATTTTTAGTTAAACATTTTCTCATGGGCACCAAAACTCTCTCATTTACTTTCCGACCATACTTCCCAGGAACCCCAAACCATTTATAACCTTTCGCAACCAGCCGCTTATTTCCCGGGTGTCCTATGAATCTAGTATAAATCGGGTGTTTGCCTCGAAATAACCCTGGTTCAGATCTAGGTATATGTTTAAGATTAGCAAAGAGATCAATCCCACTATGTACAATTCGATAGACCAGCTCTTTCACTTCCTCTGAGGGTAAAAGGTTAATAAACGGAAGCCAAAACAACGAGAAATCATTATATGTACCGCATTTAAAATCCTTTTCATGTCTAAAAGACAAGACTTCCCAGGGCGGGCCTAACTTATCTTGCTTCGAGACAATATCTAACAAATCGAGTAATTTGGAACTATAAGCTCCCCATTCCTCCTGGGTAGCTGGAGTGTCTCTAACTTTGCCGCTTAAGGAGATGGGTCTGATTTCATCTCTAGCCTCAATTCGAAATTCCCCTTTAGCCGCTAACTTCCGGGCTTCCCGTTTTACACTTTCCCAATCCAGTCTTAATTAGTTCAAAAGTAATTTCGAATAACCGTTTAAATAAGGAGTATGAATACAGAATAATTGTATTAGGATTATCAGTTCTAAGAATAACTGTTTACTTTTCAACTTTAACCATGATAAGATATTCGTTTTTAAATTTGGTACCGTCCTGATAACCCTTAATGGACATTGGGATACGACCCAGGGATAAGAGCATTTCGGCTTCCCCTATAACCCGGGTGTACTGAGTAAAATGGGTTTTCATGGAGCGTAAAAACACAATAACCAAATCCCTAATATCTGGCAAGACTACTACTGTATCAGCCAGGGCATTAAACAGTCTTGCCAGCGAGCGCGAACGTATTGCTCTCGGCAGATGGTTGAAAAACTTCCGCCATTCTCCGATCAGCTCCACGTTTGACGGCGGAATAAGGTCAAAAAGGATACGCGCCACATGTTTCATCTCAATCGAGGAACAGATGGGATTTCTGATAACCTGCTCCAGCGTTCTGATCGCACTGGCCGCTACCATGTGCGTCGACGAAAACAGGTTTCCAGACCACGCTAATTTCGTACATTTTTCCCGGGAGGTATCTAGCGCATCTAGTACTCGTTGTAACTCCATCTAAAATCAATAAGCATTAGAATTTCAAATTATTACTGCCATTTAGCATATTGCCCTGGATGAGTATATTTTTACAGTTACAGAATGGGTGCTCCAGTGAGGTTGACAATCCCCCACCAGGCTCTCTAATTTAAATAAGGGCCATGTTTGCACGGTCATATTTGGCATAGAAATCCTCATCTTCTGGGATTCCCGCTTGGTCTTCTGGACACAATTCCTGGGAAGGCTCCTCCTGGCTATCACCCGTTTCCATATCCGATTGCTCTGCTGCCAGCTCCGCCACAAACTCCGGCAAGTAAGCAAAGTAGCTGCCTTGTCGCCAAAACGGAATTCTGAGCTCGGCTGTCCCCATGCTAATATCAATAACCTGTGGTCCGATCATCGCCACGAGTGGTGACGCCTTATTCAGGTTTTTCTTGTCCGCATTAAAACAGTTTGGGAGGAGCTTAACTAATTCACGGAGAACTTCGCACAACAATACGTCCTTCTGTTCCATTGAGCAGATTACTCGCTAAAATAACCAGTTACTTTACAAATACCATAAAAAGACCCTGCTCCCGCAACAATCATTTATGAGCTAGCTGCCTAGGACAGCGACGATCTTTTCTTTAAATTATCTATAACATTATAATCATTTGTTCGAAAATGTGACATTAGTAAAAAAGATCTGAAAACCTGGGCAGGTATCTTAACGCTGGGTACATGTCAAAAAGGTTTTTCTCCCTTTAAGCGGGGCTTATTTCCACTTCGATTTCATCTAATTTACGCTTACCCTGATTTGTGCGATAACCGACACTTTCTTTCCCAGGGTCGCCATCACTAGATCCAGCAAATATCTCATTTTAACAAACAACTGCCCTGGGTCGATTCGAAGCGGCAGCATCACAATTTCGATGATCTCGCCCAGGACTTTAAGAGCTTGTTCCACGAAGAGCATGGTGCGCTCCGGACCATTGTATGACTCCGCCAGATCCAAGCATATCCCAGAGACAAACCTAAGTGATTCACACAAATCACCGTAGATCTTCGGCGGGGGAGTATCACATTCCGGGTTGCGGCCTGTATTAATCATACCCACACTAACAATAGGTACCATTAACCTCCACCATCTAAGATATCCCTGGCCGAATCTGTTTTTTACAAAAGTTTTAACCACGAAGAGAATCTTATTTACCCGGTTAATTGTCATGTCCTCCAAGACCTGGTTTTTACAAACCACCCCTTTAAGGCCTTCAATGTTCGGTTTAACCAAATCCGAAAGCGCTCCCACCTTTGTCTTCAGCGCTTTCGTTTCCGTAAAGGAACGAACTATCTTGTCCGAGAGTTCCTTGAGTCCTTCGACACTCGCGATCAGTGTTCCCTCACCCACTTTTGTAATGGATTCCCGCCTATTAAGGTCATCGAAAACGGTTTCCTTCTCTTTTTGAAGTTTCCTAACTCCTTCTTTAATCAAAAGTTGAATAACAAAATCTAGGCGAGTCACCCAAGCTTTGCTAACTACACCGACATGGTTCGTTACCCACTCTAACTCCATCAAAATTTCTGAAGTCAACAGCCCCAGGTAATGTCCATGATTACGTACTTCATGAACCAGGTCAATCAACCGCTCCCGTGGCACTTGCCCCTGTCCCAGGTGCCGGAAAATAGATCCTTTAAGTTTATCCACTGAGTTAAGCTGAGGGTCTGAAGTCGCCAATGCTTTGGATACCGGTAACAGTTCTTCGAGGCGCTTTTTGATTGTTCTTTCCAGAATTACCCAAACATCTAACTCCTCAACATCCAGGGCTAACCGACCCAAAGGCTTTGCTACCAAATTTGGTTTCGGTCCTTCCCAGGCTTCAGCAATTTCATTAAAGGCCCGTTTAACCGGGGTTTTCATATCAGCCGGGGTAATTACCAGCTTACTAGTACCTTCCCAGGATTGACTGGGTTCTCCCTAAAAGAGGTTTTAATTTTAACTTTTCAAGCATTTACACCCAATTTCTTCTCACATCTTAATTAGGGTGTTGTTTCACTTAAGAACATAATTCAAACCCTTTTTTAACTGTTATATGTGCCGGTTTAAGACCGGACACGTTTAATGAAAAAAGGCCCACATCGTCAAGAACCCTATCTTTTAAGGCCTTGGATGCGGTTGCATAAACGCAATTGAGAACACTGGGTTCAATCTAATGGAAAATTAATTTCCTCATCCTAAAAGTGTCTGCCCAAACCCTAAACCAAACTCAAATATGATAATTTATGGTTTTTTAATGGTCTAATTTTGCCTGATCAATGTAATTTATCCCAGGAAGCTCTCCGTTAGTCCACAGCAAGTTAATGCTTTTAAATCCTTTTTTGGACACTCAATTTGTATAATTACTTAATTCTCTATGTTCTCCCAACTAATTCCAATACATTCAATTTCGGTTCTAGTGTCGTGACATATCCCATTTTTATACTGAGTTAGGGGCACTTTCCAACCTTCCGAATAAAACAAACAATAAGCACATACTTTTGAGAATAAAAATAGTAATTATGCGGTGAGTTTATGCTATAAGTGTCATCCAGTTTTTTAAATTAATTTCTCACCTGTCTCATTTTACTGGGTCCCGGCAAATTCGCTTCAAATTCGTCTTCAAGCGCTTGCATTTCTTCTTCCTTTGTCAGGTTTGAAATTGTTTCGTCAATGAGCAAACTACCATTTCCAAAGTCCAGATCCAAGTTGGACGGTAACGAAACTGAGAAATCACTCCCTTTGTCTGATGAATCAGCCTGGGCCGTGATCTCCGCTTGTTTCATCACCACTGCTCTGAAGTAAAAAATAACCATTCCTATAACCCCCTTTCCTAACAAATATAACTTCCGTAGTCCTTATATCTGTATCCCCCTCCTTTAATATTTTACTTACTCCATTATTGAGCATCCAATTGGTTCCAAAACTTCATCTTGGCTTCCCTGGCTCATTGCCCGTGTTGTTGGTCCAGTACTCATCGTCGGTACTAAAGAAAAGTTCTTAACTCTAATAATTAAGTATTAGTGTGCTAGATCCCTGGCTGTACTTCTATTGGCTCCGCTTCTACTCATATTACACTGCGGCCAATCAACGTTAAGTATTCTACATAGCAATAATCCTGGGCTAATTTTCTAGAATACGTTTTAATTTTTTAGAACCCCTTCTAAACAATTTCACGAACTCACTCCCGCGGAAGAATTTGTTTATTAACTTAAAATATTATTTTTCAAATCAATTTTTCCCAGACTTTTATAACCACCCAGGTTGGAAATGGACCCGCTTTATGATGATATGGTCAGTCGTTTGTATAATATTGGGACCACTATAAATCAATACGAGCTCGCCGAGATTTTTATGAATCCCAATCACCCAAAATATGGCCCAGGCAGTTTACCTTATGACTGGATCCACACCGATGCCAACGGTTTTTGCATGGTTTCTATGACTCAACTCCGAACACTCAACGATTTCCGAATCTATTTTCGTTCCATTAATCTCGTGGCTGCTGAATTAAACGAGACTGTGAAAATCATCAAAAACTTATATCAGAACTTAGGCTTCAGCAGTTCAGTATCCCGGGATTTAACCTTGTATTTTTAACTCATTGACTAAGTTTCGTAATTTGAAAATTTATTTATAAAAAATCCCTAAAATAAGACCTCAAAATTACTCCTAAGCCAAACGAGCATTTGCCCCGGGCTGTAGTTTTGCTTACTTGTCCGACCTATGAGTTTAAAGGAACCGTTGTTCCCTTCGAAGTTATGGAAACTAAGCTGGTGCCTATTGCAACACTTATGGCTCGTTATCGATCTAGTCGTAATATCAAACTTATTTCAGGTTCGTTTTCCTCCTTAGTCAGCCGGACATTTTTTGCCCTTTAAAGCTATCAGTAAACAATACTATTTTAAGGTTATCCCTGGCGACTGGAAAAAAGACTATTTTCACCACAATGCGCCTCCCGATCTCAACAGTGGGATCCTTCCGTCAAGTTATATAATAACATGGCTCTATATCAAGAGTTCCTCCGGGAGGTTGAACATGATATTTCACATTTTTATGCTCGATATAAAGCCGTGTTAGATCAGCTGTTTCAGGACGGAAAAGACATTTTTCAACATTTCACAACACACAGCGACTAATTTTTTAATGTATCCAAATGTTTATTAATAAATGTTAACCTTTCAGTAAAATTCATGAAAATAGTTAAGAGGCTATGTGTAATCAACCTTTTTCAATTAACTAGTTTATAAGGCAAGTTTTCAACTTCGGCCTGATACACATAGCCCCTTAACTTATGCGTGGACTTTGAAAATAAATTTTGCCCTGGATTTTGAGACAAACTAAATCTTTTAAATTTTAACTGGATTTAGTTAGGCACTTAAAACTTTTTTCCGCTTTTAATATAACTTCCAGGGCATATTAGCATGTGCAAATGGCAGTGACAAAATCACTTTGAAGTAATATAAAATATGGCAGTTAATATGTATATACAAAAAATGAAAACCTCCCAGGCAATTATCATACTTTCCGTTTCTTTTAATTTTTTATTCAAGTTTGGGCTATTACTCCGCTTAGAAAGATTTACTAAGCTTAAACAATTTTGCCCGGGAAATTATCATTTTCTCAAACCCGTCAGTTTGATTTTAATTTCCTTCTCTGATCTTCTTGATCAAGACGTCAAATCGTGACATCTTCTTTCGTTTCGGATTCCATTCAACATAACCATCTGTTACAGTGTAGATGTCATGCCCCTCCATCTCATCTCGAATAATTGTAATCGCCTGATTTACCAAATCCAGGTCGACCCTAAAACGTAATATTAACAGCTTAATTCTAAAAACCTTATACAGTCGATCACCAAACGAGTCGACACTTTCGTTTTTAACTTTTTCATCAAAAACTGTCAACTTGTTTTACCTTGTCAACTCGTTCGGTGTCAACTCGTTTAGTGATCAGCTATAATTGTATCACTTTTTTAGGATGTGACTAGCCAACTAAAAAATTTTTTAGTATTTTTTAATAAACAATAGTTAATTACCCTTGTTTTCCCAGCCAGTCGCTGAATACTTTTGACAATGGACTTGTTGGCCAGAACTCCCATGCATTATTTAGCCAATGTCGAGCCACTTCTTTGACTGTCCGCTTTTCTTTTAATTGGTCTACCCACACGCCTAATTTTCGACATTTTGCCTCAAAGCCACCTCTGTGTGAGAACCAATTTTCCGATGAAACAATCAGCCAGGGCTTCGTAGTTCTTCCTTTTGGCAGACCTGCCACCATCACTATTTCTTCCCGGGTTTTAACCACTTCTGGTTCGTCACTTTTTTCCTCAACAATTTCCGCCACTGTCTCTTCCCGTTCTGGTTCGTCATTTTCATCGTCACCTTCCAGCTTTGGCATTTCGTCTTCACTCTCAGGTACTTCCTCAATCACTGACAGGTCCTCACTAGGACCCAGTTGCCAACCTCCTGTATCGCCAGATGCTGGTTGATTTTCCCTGGTAGGTTCGGACTGGTCATCAAACGGCGAGTCGTCGTTAAACTGACCCTTTTCTGGTTCACCACAAACCATGTAGCCCCCTGGCAGGCCTTGTGACGAAATCGGTCTGGCCAGTCTTTCCGATCTAAATGGCTTTTGGGCTTCTTCTGTCATCACTGCTCCTTTTCGCAAGTTACCGCCCCTAATTGCTTCTACCGGGCCTTTCCTGTCCGACCTTTTTCTTGGTTCTGACGGAAATGTATAATCTTTAAATTTCCTCCACTTAAGATCTAACAAGGGTTGCATCGCTTCAAAACCATTACCCGGGATGATTGGTTGTCGTACTGGTTTCAGTATTTCCTGATTGAAAATACAACCAAATGGAGAGAGTACCCTTATGACTTTCGGAGTATCATTGGCCAATTGCGCCATTACCTCCCCAATGTCTTCCAACACTGACGTTCGTTTTACTAACCGTCCCAGGAGTTTTTCTTTATTTGGCTCTTTTCTAGTACCGCACCAAATAACTTTTTCGCCATATTGTGAAACGATTTCTGATGGTCGGTTCGGGCTCGGTGCCATCCATGGTGTTTCATGTGCGAACGTTATTTTTGTTACTCGATCTTCGTCTGTTAGGTCTTTCGCACAATACGCACCCAGGAGACCTTCTACAATCCTTTCACTTTGCAAGTAAACAAAATTGTACAAAATGACATGTTTTTGCCGGTCGGTAATAGAAAAGACGCTTCGAGACCCTTTGCGTCCTGGTGCTATTTTCTTAATTAGCTCCCGTTTGTGCTTTTCATCCCTGGCAAAAGTCACTGATCCAGCTCTAAACATCGCTTGGACTTCTTCGCTATCTGCCACTACTGGAGTGACAGTTTCTTGTAATGTATGTGGTTGAGTCCATAGCAATCGCCATATCCGATAACCATCAAACACTGAATACGCTTCCGGTCTATCGCCTATTGGTGGCTCGAGTTCTGCCGCTAACTTGCCCACAATATCTTCTTTAACTGGCGCCGCATATAAAACTAACGGAAATTCTTCAAACGTAGATCTTTTAACGCATTTCTTGAATTTTTCCGCCGTGACCACCCCAGCTTGAAACGGTCTACATACTTCATCCCAGGTCCATTGAAAAAAGTCAGGATAAAAAAGCTCTTCGCCATCTTCCTGTAAGTGACATTGCTTTGCCAGGGAAAACTCATCGGTATAAAGAATCGTAAAATAGACCCCTCTCTTTGACAGATGATTTGCCAGCCACATCAACATGTGTTGCCCATGATTGAACAAATAGTCGTGCCAAGGGCCATAAGACGACTCGTCCCGGGATGCACTTTCCCAACTTCCTACTTTTTCTGGGCGGTATAACCGGTTATTCATCAGAACTATCAGGGCATTAACCGCTTCTTCCAGGGACATTCCTCCCAAGAACACTGTTATCCAATCCCGAATTTCCGGTACCATCTCCAGCTCGTTGAACGTAATTTCTGCCGTTTTTCCATTTTGTGTTTTTGTTACACCAATACAGAGTGCCGATTTTTGATCCGAGTTCACCGAGCATCCTCTAATTGGTTGTAAACCACCACTCTGGTTAATAAGCGCCCTTTCTGCCCGTATAATTGTCACATTGTAGACATCGCTTTTACTGAGACCAGGTAGGTATAGAAAGTCCAGCGGAAAACCTGTCATTACACTACCCGGGGGGGCCAACTTGTCTGGACGAAGTTCATTTTTGAAGTCGTGCGTTTTTAGGTTATCATAAAACGCCGCCTGCTTCCTGGGTTCGTCACTTGAATTAATATTGGCATCAATTCGTTCACAAAATTGCTCCTGCACCATTATATTTCCCTGTCGTAGGTTTAGGTTGAGCGTGAATTCTTTTACCAACAACACGATCTTTTCTGTGTTTGTACCTTTCCAGTGTCTAACTTTGTCTAGCATCCAAATTACCATATCTTCCCAGGTTGAGAATCGTTTCGGTGGGGCTCGTGCTATCATTAATAATTTTGCGTCCTGAATTTGTTGTTCATTCAGCCCATCTTCGAGGCCCTCTAATTGACTTCCCTGGATGCCTTGAGCACTCAGCCAAGTAACTGCTAACATCACTTGAATACTATGCTCAACAAAGGCGTTATCATCGGACACTGCCACCTGAAAAGGATTTTGCGTTCCTCTGATAGAGAATTCTTTATTGGTACTTCCAGGGATTGGTAGTGTATCACGTCCAACTTGAATCACTCGTTTTTTCGACATTCGGGTGATTTTGGGTGCCAGATGTTTGACTGTTTGTCTGTGTTGAGCGCAATAGTCCGAATCCGTCCCTCGCATTTTGATCTTCTTACACAATCTGACCTAGATATAAAGTTATTATTTATTGTAAAGCACTTATTAATTTAAAGCTCATAATTAGCTTCATAACTCATTATTAATAAGCTATATACTATAAATATAGTTTAATTTAGCTTCGGTTTTTAAAGCCTCTGTCAACTGTATTAAAATGTAATTTCTTTCCAGGGTTGAAATTTTTGAACACATAAGGCTTACAGTTACTCAATTATAACAGAACTTATTTATAATTCAACTGAAAATCATTCTTGAAGCTTTCTTAACTTTAAACTTTATAACTTTTACGGCTCATTTCAATTTCGTTTGTTTCTTACCTGACAAATTTTGCCTTTTTCTTTCTTTTCCCAGGTAGTGATTTCTGGCGTTATTATATCACACAGCGATTTTTGTTGTTTTGCCATTCTTTTCCATTTCATAGTTCGCATGTCCAGGTATAATCGATGATCTTGCAATAATCGCGTTGTATCATCGATTTCATTGCTAACGTCCGAATTCACACGATCTTCAGCCCAGGTCGTATATAAGGTCGCTAGCAAACTTTGTGCGTAGGGACCCGGCAGCGTATAGAGTGCTTCGTTAACTACCTTCTTAATATGCATTTGTTTGCACATAATTTGGTCTCGCTGGCTCCGACCCCACTTTTGTTTCCGAAAAATTGTGACATTGCCCAGGTTAATCAACTGTGTCCCGTTTTCTTCAAATTTATAGTCTTTGAGCTGACCTTCATGTTGTGGGAAAAAATATCCCTGGTCCGGTGAGTCCCAATCTTCCGCCAGCTTACTTTCTATTACGCTCCATGCTGTGTCGAGTTCTAGCATTTCTTCATCAAATACGTCTTTGTGATTCAAGTATCGGCCTCTCTTGATCTTCTTATCACTTCGACGATTATTATTGTATCTCTCTGACACCCCTCGTACCTTTTCGATCTTTTCCCGGGTTTCTTGTGCCATTCGAAATAGTAGTATTTCAACCTCCTGTTCTTTTTCCAAGACTATTACTGCATTCGGTTCCCGGGCTAGTCGCCTAATTACCGGTTTTTTGCGGACTGCCGTAAAGTCCTTAGCCGGAACAACCAGGGTTGGTTTTAGCTGGTTATGGAGGTGACTCGTCCAAGTTTTAATCGCTGGTATTCGTAGCAAGAAATTATTCTCCGGCTCTTTGATAAAGCGTTCTGGATTTGTCACTCCCAGCAGTATTTTCTAAATAAATATTTTTAATGTTTTCAGCCACTAAGAGTTATTAATTTCATTAGCTAATATTAACACCATAATTATTATGCCTTCCCAACCCTGGTTTAATTTATTCGTGATTTTGGTTTGTTGCTTGTAATCAACATTTCGACAACTACCACAATTTTGTTCGTCCTACGGACCCAACAAGCAACAAGCCTTTCACTATTGTACCTAATTTTTTCTGAAGGTCAAATTTCGACCTTATAATGAAAACTAACCTGAAAAACTTCATGAAGTAAAACAGTCCAGAAGGTCTTTCTTTGTGTGTTCAAAACCATCCCTCCAATAGGGTTAGGTTTCATCCATTCATTTAGGATTTTTTGCCATTCTTCGTGCTGCACTTTTCCCGGGAAGAGTTGCCGAATATTGTCTTTGTTAACTTCCCATTCCGCTGTATCCTTCTTGTCTGGGAAGAGCTTGATCAGTTCTCTTATTGTCAGATTATCATCCTGGGTAAAACTCTTTCCCGATACCAATTGTTCAAAGACTAGTGCCTGTAGGCATCTATAAGCATTGTTGATTCTTTTCGGTTTTTTCCCCGGATCCTCCGAAAAATATGCTCGTAGCCGCTTGAACAAGTTTTCGAATACCGTTTCGAACATCTCATCATTAAACTTTTTCCGAAGAGACTCCATTAAGGGAAAAAGTATACGGTCAAGTTTCACTAGTGACGTCCTGGGTATCATCTGTAGCGCTTTAAATCTTTGAATCCAATTTTCCGGATTGTTAAAGGCTAGCTTGCTCGTCACTGGGTAGAATTCTCGTCCATGGTCCTAAATTAGAATTGTTAAGCTTATCTCCTTTCATTAACTTTAACATAAGGGTTAACGGTTAGACCATCTCGTAGCAATTTAAACCACTTTTCTAATTTCTTTAAACTTTCCATTTATTAATTGGTTTTTGAATTTATTTTAAAGGACCTTATATTATGGTATCTTTAAGTCCTAATTATAATATCTCAACATTTTTATACTGAGTTATTTTATAATTATTATAATTTGGATTTTTATTTTCGTACCTTTGGATTTAAAGTAGCAAATTTTTCCCAGGACGCTTGGATATTCGCATTATTCCATCCTTCAATGTTCGATTCATTCTTGCTTTTGCTTTGAAAATACATTTTCATCCCTGGCCAATTCTGTTTCTGCATAACTTTCCCTGATAATCCATTTTGCTCGAATTTGAATTTTTCTTTGTCTTTAAAGAATTCAAGTTCGTTTGCCCAGATAAGCATTTGGCCTTTCACTTCTTCTGATATTTCTGACCAAGGTTTATCTTTGGGTGCTAGAGTCGTTGTGTACACCGATCGAATCTTCCGCGGGTTTTTTCTTTCTTCAGTACCTTCCCTGGTGGCAGTTATAAGGTTACTTACTACCGGACATGCTTTCGTTTTCATAATTGACTTCGTTTTATAGCACCATAACATAGCCAAGTTTATCTCTTCCAGGGTAGTGCGATGGCTACATAGAAATGTAAAGTTGCCTCGGCTAACGCTAACTTTCCCCGCTATTTCGATCAGTTCAATCTTTGCCGGCTCAAATTCCATCACCATTTTTTCTAAATAGATAGTTTATTTAACCAACCGATTTTATGATGTGAATTTTTTCCCGTCAAATTTGACATTTGGGTTTACTTCCCATATTTTAACGAACTAAGGCAAAATTTGCCTCCAAAATTATTTCTACACGCTTTCCCTGGACAGTTCTGATTAACTTTAAGTATCTATTTGGTGTGAAATCACCAGCATTACTGTAAAAGTAAGGGTTAAGAAATTTTTTAATCGTTTTTTGGTTCCTTTGACCTTAAAACCAGTGAATTTCATAAAATAAAAGATTATGGTTTTATTTTCTAGTCTTCTAACAACAATAAATATTTTTATGCTCTTTTACCTGCTAAGATGGTTGATTGTACTTCATCTGTATTCGTCCATAACCTTCCATATCCTGCTTCTTCCAGGTCCTTAAATTATAATTAAGTTTTCGGAAAATTCAACTTTTTAGACTCAGTTTATTTAACTCAGTTTATTTAAGGGAGAGCTTGTTTTCAGCTTGGTCTGGTTTATCAAGATCAGTATCTAATTAGATATGGTGAATTAATAACCGTTTTGTTTTAATAGCCTGGGCAGTTCACTTATAGATTAAAAGGTTAGTAATCTTTTATTCTCACTTATAAGGTCGGTAATTTATCCCTGGCTAAATTATGTTTTAATTTCTAGGTGGTTATGTTTTTATTAAATAAATTTAAAAATAAAAGGATGAAATCGTGACTTGTAGGATAAGCCAGTTTTTTAATTTAGTTGTAACGTAAGTCTTTTTTAGATTGGGGCTAAAGCCATTGGTCTAGCCAGGTTTTTGATCTGAAAAGACCCCTGCACTAGCCAGGGTTCGAACTCCCAACCTTTGGCTTACTAGTTACGGTGTCCCTACTTGCGCCACTCCTCACCCGTGTTAATATGTTTAATATCTTAATTATGAGTAAATTTTCAGTTTAAAGAATATTAAACAGTTGGTTTAATTTGACCCGGATCTTTAACGGAATTTTTTCCAACCATGATTTTTGTATTATTTGTTAGCCCTAGTTATTTTTTCCGAGTCTTAAAATTTTTCTTACCTCAATAACCCATATGACATTCTTCATGAATTGCCCCTTCGGTTTTGGTATTGGTATGAGTGAGCATCTCTCCAATCCATTGCCTCTCTTTAAAAATTCCAGAATTTTCAATCGTGAAAGTGATAGAAATTCGCCTGTTTCGGGTTTAACTAAATTGTAAGAGTATTCTAGGTTCAACCTAAATTATTATTCATAATAATTTGGTTTCAATTATTAACCCTGGATATTTCAATGTTGAAATTTATGATTAGGAGTTAGGTTTCGTGAATTATTACGCTAGCCTTAGCTAGCCACCAGCGGCTTAAATGTCATAACAAGACAACAAGCCCGGGCCTAGTATTTCCTGGGAAATAAAGTGTACCAATTTTATTTCTTGGTTAATGAACCAGCTAATCATAACTGTTTTTGTATCAGGAAAACTAGTCAAGTTTAGATTAATATTAATTTAAACTCCCGGTCTTTTCTCCCCTAATAGTTTATGGTTATTGGTGCTTTATAAGGTTTTCTCCTTTTTGATTTTGCCTTAGCATTTTTAAATATAACCCTGCCTTGTGCTACATTCTTCTTTGTCAGCTCTCCTGTATTTGTGAGCGAAATATCTATTAGGTGTACTTCCTGGGTGCGTCGTGCTTTTAATTGGTCAAAGCTAACGTTGTCATCAAGGTTGTAAAAAGTCTTCACTACATGTTCTGTTGCTCGTTTTTTGATGACTTCCAGGGTTGTTTCGTTTTCACGACATACCCGTATTATGTCCGCATTCATAATCTCTGGGGGATTTTCACCCCCATTTGCTTCATGTATTTCGACTTCCATCATTCGATTCTCTGTTCTAAACTCACAATTTATGTAATTTTAATTTGTGATTTTTTGTGTATAATGTGTTTTAAGCAGAATTTGTATCTTTCAGTCGTTTATATATGTCGGTTATTTTCTCTTGGTTTTTTGCGGTTTTGTTAAACCAGGTGCCAAACCAGGTGCACTTCAAAGGGTTCGGCGGCATTCAATTTTTTAGGTTCGATTTTTTGAAGTGTTAGCGTGAGAGGGCTACATTTTCTCTACATTTTAAATTTCAATATTTCCCAGGTTATAACTGTATAGGAACTTTTTAATTGCTCCTCAAGATATACTTGATTTTTTATCTTTATAATTTCCCCGGATATAGCTATTTTTTCGATACTCTGAGTAACATATCTTGTTTCTCTCAGTTTAGTGTCTCGTTACACTCTCTGATTGGTTGGTTACTCTATTTTGGTTTTGAGCTGCTTAATTTTAATTTATTGTTCTCTACAGTTGTTGAAGTGTTTTGTTTAATATGAATTCATATTTACTCCACTGAATTTTCATCTCGAATTACCTAATTCTAAATATCATCCCTGGTAAATAGCTTTAATTTCTAGAGTATTTGTTTAGAAGTTTAAGGGGGTATTCTAAAATTATCCACGAGGGTTCTCTTTCAGTACACATGTTATTCCCAAAAACTTAATTTATTCTAGATTGTTTATTTTCAACCGTTGAGGGTATTCTAAAATTTTTGTAGAGGATCCTCTTACTAGGGTATATTTACCCGGGATGTTCGTTAATTCAGCATCATTTTAAAATGAATCGGTATCCGAAACGAAATAATTTTCGAAAAGCAGAGATAGCCCCGGAGTTGATGCGAGTTAATAACCGAACTGTAACTATCGATTTCGAAGTTAGAAAGGACCTGTACAATGGGGCTTTGTCAAACCGTGCTGAATTGCCTAATGGTTATCCTGGGATGTTAACATATGACGAGCAACAGACTGTAGAGATATACATTTACCACGAATTAACCGGATATTTGTTTGAGCGAGAGCCTTCAACCATAGTAGATTATTTTGATCGTGACTTTATACAAGATAACGAACGGATATATGTTCGTACCGAAATAATTTACTTATAATTTTGTAGAATGAACGATGAATGCTCTATTTTGGTAGATGAGTATATTTCTCAGCATTACTCTGACTGGACCGGTTGCCGTAATTCACAATGTGGTAACCGCGAGGTTTTAATGGTATCATATTTGCAACTCGATATATCCGGGGAAGTTACCGATATTGGGATCAGAGGTGTTGGAACTAGTCTTTTGACTATTAACGAAATAGAACATTTTCAATCCCAGGCCGAAATACTATTCGACGAATTGGATTCAATAACCCTTGATAATCTGGATGTCGAATTTGACACTATTTTGTACTCTTTAACCAGTATAGACATATGCGTATACGTTCGAGTAACCCAGACCTTACTGTACAACCAATAAACACATATCTAACAATGTAATTTATGGCTTCTTGATAACAAGACAGTAAGTATTAACTTGGCTTATTCTAGCAATAACAAGTTAATATTTTTTCTTAGAAACTAAGAACGATTTTCCAGTATAAACCGGAACAACCGTGAGGGTTCCTCTAGTTACTAGAGGACCCGAAAGGGTGAATGAGGTCTGGTGGCCCAGGACGGTTCCTTATATACCCCTCTGATGTTCTAGAATATTTAGTTCTGGCTGAAGACCTTACTCATCAATTAAAGGTATCACTCTTCAGGCGGCCTGACACCCAATCATAAGACTGGTAGAAAAAATTAGGATCCTAATTATTATTCAGGTGGTTATAAGGTTTTATGGCCTTTTTAAAATACAATTAAGGTTTTAAGGTCAAAGGTCGGCAGGAATTGATTTTTTGTACCTTACCCTTACACTGAAAAATAGGGGTACTGGAAATTTTGTACCCGAGTTTACCCGAGCAAGGGTAATTACACGCGGGTATCTGGTTTGATTACCGAGTGACAAAAAAGTGTACCCTTCCATGCCCTACCATTGAAAGTTACCCGTGTTTACCCCGCGGACAAGGTTACAAAATCTGTCGACCTCTGCTGAGGCCTCTGTAGTACAGGGCCTGTTTCTGGGTATCAACTTTTTTTTTCATTATAATCACATTTTATTTAAATAGTAAACTAATATGATATTAGTAATATCATATTTTTTGTATTTGAGCTTATGCAAAATATTATTTTAGGCGACCGAGCTCAATCCCGCAAGTAATCGCCGCCATTGGAACTGCCGAACTTCCGACCGGCCAATGGAACGACTTGATTCAGTGTCTTGTCCAGAATGTCAATAATGTAAGTGTTTTTATTCGTTTAAGTGTGTTCCAAATCAAATTTGTTCCAATTGTACTTTCTGCCAGTCCAACCGGTCGATTAAGAACAACGACGATGTTTACTCGATCTGTTTAACTTGCACAGTTTGAATTGGTTTAAAGTGTTTTCTTAAGAAAATAAAGGTTATATAAAATGGTAGTAAGGTCAAGTCATTTTTTTAGGTGCATTAAGGTCAAGTCATTTTTTTCGGGCTTGACCTTATAACCAGACCCCCCTGTATTCCTATTCGTATTTAAGATCTGAGATGTGGTCCGTTGTAAGGTCAATTGAAACTGTGTCGTTTTTTTATATATATTTAAGGTATTCATCATATTAACTCTTAGGGATCGCGTAAGGCGATTGGATATCTTTGTTGTGAAAAAATTGATGAAAATTTTCTTTTTGCAGGAGGTTGATTATAAGGTATGGGATTTGCAAAATCATGTTACTTTTTACACTTTTTTTTCTTTAAAACCAGGTCTTTTTGAACTAAAATTTTTTAAAGCAATAATGTCTTATTGTGGAAAAAATCATAAAATTAACTCCTAGGGATCGCAAGCGTTCGAGCGTACAAAGGAAGCCTCGCTTGAGGCGATTGGATATATTTGTTGTGACGTGAAGCATGAATTACTGGCCCAACAATCGAATCTAATTCTAAACGCGATTTGTGCGGGACTAATGGACGGGGAACCGTCCGCCTATGTTCGACTCGCCGCCATCACCGCCATGCTTAACTCGCTCGAGTTCACAAAGGTCGTTTTCAAAGTAGTATACACTGAAATTGAAAATTCACGGGTTCAAAATTTGAACTTCAAATTATGACTTGAGATAAAGATTGAAGTTAGTCAAAATGAACGACATTCTCAATTGTTTTTTTTTTCGTTTTTCTATTGTTATTTTTAAAAAATGTCTTATCGTTATTGTCGATAGCTTGAGTAATTTCAACGAAGGCAAGAAACGAATAAATAGAAAAAACGAAAACCGAAAATGAGTTTTTAGCGAAATGGAGGAATTGTGTTCCAAAATAATATAGTTTTTTACACAAAAAATCACCAAAAATACACCTTAAGTGCGTTTGGTGGGCAAAAATTGTAAAATACAGCCTTTGATTCCATAAGGGGCGCTTCCATTAAGGCCGTTTATCCCATAACGGCCGCTTTTTCGAGAACCGGCCGTTATAGAATCAAGGACTGTATCTAAGTTTGTGGCCTTTTATGAACAAAATAGTAAAAAAAGTGAATATCTCTAGAGAGAGATTTTTTGAAAAAAAAAGGATTTGGAAAATGCGCACATCTAGATATTTGGTAAAAATTGGTCTGAAAAGGTGCACATCTATCTATGTATTTACCACATCTAGGTATTTACAATTTTTTTCTAAAAAACGCACATCTCGACACCCATGACGGTAATTAACAAAAATTTCTATCGTATAAATGTCTATAATTGTATATCTAAATAGATAGATATATAATTTTTTTCCGTGACTTTAATTTCAATTACCGTGTCAACTTATTTGAAAGCGACCAATAGGAGAATTTTGATCGTGAAAATGAGCGTAACCATATCATGCGAGTCATCTGTCAGAACACGCTGAAAAACGACAGAAATGGACAATCGGACGTCAGTATAAGGACGCGGGCACTGGAATGCCTTGTGAAAATTGTATCCTTGTACTACCAGGTAAGAACTTGAATTGATAATAATGTATCAAAATAATTTCATGTTAAACCGTCTCATACAAAGAACATGATAAACTATCATTATATTTTAGTATATGCCAGCGTATATGACCGATATATTTCAACTTACGCTGACATCAATGGATGAAGACGAAAACATTTGCCTACAGGTTTGTATTTGTTAATAACTCAAGAATACACATGATTTATATTAGTTAAACCTTGTACCGTGTGTCGCTTTTGTAATTGTTTCCTGGTACTTTTCTTTAGGCAAAAGTAGCCAAGGAAATTTTGAATCAAATTTTTATTTCTTTAGTTTTAATTTAAATTTTATTTTTCAATGTCGGACCCGGTTGGCAAAAGCGATAAATTTGTCCAATATTTTATCTGTTTTGTTACAAAGATTTATTATAAATAACCGTTTGTTGAACCGATGAAAAACGTAAGAAATGTTGGTATAACGCATTTTTAACCGGTCATTTCCGGTATGTGGGGGTAGAAGTAGAAAAAACATGTTTACATCTTATGATCAGAACTTTCTCCGTAATGCCCGTGTCTCGCAAAAATTGAAAAACTTTTATCTGTAGTTTTTATATTTATTTTTGCATTTTTTAGGGTATCGAATTTTGGTCGTCGGTGTGCGACGAAGAAATGGATTTGGCGATTGAGGCTGCCGAATCCCAGGAGATGGGAAAAGAGGTGGAGCAGCATTCGGCGAATTATGCGCGTGGTGCGTTGCCATACATCACGCCAAAGTTAACCCACTTGCTCACCCAACAGGACGACGACGGCGACAGTGAAGAGTGGAGTCCGGCCAAAGCCGCAGGAGTTTGTCTCATGAATTTAGGTAAGGTTATTTTGATTTTCAGAAACCGTTTCGGCTCTCCTATAAAACGACGCTACGAATCATTTATCATAAAAGTCTATATGGACTTTATTATACTAGGGTCGTATAACCATATGGTCCTTTTTCGAAAATGCATTTAAGTTGGTATACATATGTAGCCCTGAAATTCACCTTTCATGTACTCATTTCAATAAAAAAGTTTTGAATACAAATAAATTTACCAAAAAATTATTAGACAATATTTACAAAATATATCATTCATATACCCTTAACGTTATTTTTTATTAGCCAACTGCTGTGAAAATGAAATTTTGAACCATGTCATGCAATTTATCGCGGCGAATATTGAAAGTAAACAGTGGCAGCAACGGGAGGCGGCTGTGATGGCGTTTGGATCCATTCTTGAGGGCCCATCACCTGATAAGCTCAAGCCATGTATTGACCAAGTAAGTATATTTATACAAATATCACTTTTTTTGGTTTCGTCATTTGCGCCCGTTTTTATTGAATGAGAACGTTACGATAACTTTAAGGCACTTCCAATCATTATTCAACGTCTCCGGGATGACTCGGTGTGTGTGCGGGATACGGCTGCCTGGTTTGTTGGTCGTGCTTGTGATATTGTTCCCGAGTCCGCCTTGAATCCCGAGTTCTTCCAGGTGCTTTTGGAGGCAATGGTCAACGGTCTGGCCGATGCCCCCCGTGTTGCCCAGAATATTTGTTGGGCGTTTACGTCGCTATCGGACGCTGCTTATGATACAGCTGTGTCACAACTTGCAGATGATAATGACACTCCTCACACCTACGTCATGTCACAGGTATTTATTTTACACTTTTCAAAAAACTTACAGGAATTAAAATTTTCAAATGGCCAAATTCTTATTATATACGAATGATGAGAAATATTTTTTTTTTTCAGTTTTACACAACAATTGTGGAAAAACTGCTCGAGGCGACCAATCGCGGCGACGGTAATCAGTGCAATCTGCGTGCCGCCGCCTACGAGGCCGTCATGGAAATGATCAAGAACTCGCCCGAAGACTGTTACCCGACGGTACTGAAGACAACTCACGAAATTATGGGCCGCATTGAGAAGCTGTTTGCCATGGAAAGCTCGTTGGAGAATTCGATGCGTAGTCAATATCATGACATGCAGAGTCTATTATGTGCCACATTACAGAGCGTCATTCGAAAGGTCAAGGCCGAGCATATGAACGAACTGTCAGACAAGTGTATGGAATCGCTGCTGAAAATGTTGGGGTATGTATTAGATATCTAATATTAGATATATCTAAGACCTTTTTTAAGGTTATTCAAACAATTCATGAAATAGTTATCAAAAACATTATTTGGTTTTGCAACGAGTTGCTTAAAAATTATTCAGTGTTTATAAGTTATAAATTATAATAGAGCATTTTTCGATTAGGTCGTCGTAGCCCGAAAAATGACCGGCAAATACAAATTCTTTGAACAAAGGGACGTTTGTCGATTTTTTTTTATTTAAAATGCTGTAATCCGCAAAAGTTTTCACAAAAAAGTTGACTTTAAAGTTTCTACTCGAAACATACATGTCCTTGAAATTTTAAGGTCGTTATTTAAGGACCCAAAGAGAAGGTGGCACACATACAGGAGGCTCTGGTTATAAGGTTACAAAAGGTACCCGCTATAAGGTCAAGTCAATTTTTTTTCAAGATAATTCATGTGTTTTTTCACTTTTTTTGGGTGAAGACCTCCCCCCAGACACCCGTACACGGTTGTACATATAATAAATTAAAACTTTAATACTTAAAAAAATGCTTTCTGGGTTGCAATTTTATGGTCTTAAACGTAGAAAACAAAATAATTGTGACATAATTAGTTCTTCGCATGGCGTTGGATCTGTTCAAGAAGATGCACTTCAAGCTGTCGGTACATTAATCGAAGTCGTCGGAAATGATTTCGAGAAATATATGCCACATTTTCAGCCATACCTTTGTCAAGGCCTTGAAAATCATCAAGAAGCATCGGTAAGATGACTAAGAAAAATAATACAAAGATTTTAGCTCCTAGACCTGATTTTTCTAGATGTTTTTACAGCACTCTGTAATTTGGGCGAATACAGAAAAGTGTGAAAATAACAGGGCTAAACCTGAAAAACGGGAAAACGGAAACAAATGAAACTTGTAAAGCGTTTCATTTTCGTGATCAAACTTTATTTTGGCCGTTATTGGCAAATGCTGATAAAGCCAAATAATAAATTTTACGTATCGAGAATTAAACCCTTTTCAGGTCTCGCAATTTTCTGTATTTACCCTACCCACGTTGTGCCGCTTTGATTTAAAGGCGAACATGATTACACCGAGAAAACGTTCTCAATTATCATTAAGGTTTGCATTGCCGCCGTCGGTGTTGTGACGGATATTTGCCGTGCGATGCAGAAAAACTTTGGCAAATATTTTGAAGTTTTTATGAATCTGATGTATCGCGCTTTGACGAACCCCCAAGTTCATTACAATGTCAAACCGCAAATTGTGGCAGCAATGGGAGATGCTGCTCTAGCACTTGGGCCCGACTTTAAAAGGGTAATATATGACTATATATAATAAAAAGGCCAGACAAGATACGTGGGAAAAATTAACCCTAGTGTAAAAATATATATAAAGTCCGAAACAAAAAAGTACACTAGATGGCGGTGATAAGATAGATTCAGTATGGTATCCAATTGCCGACCTCTGGTGGCGATAACGTCTGAGATTTTGAACTTCAAAGTTTGAAATAACTTGAACTCAATTTTTTATACTAAGGACCTTAGTCTAAGGTCAAAACAGTCCCGTTTGGTCTTTTTTCGAAAAAAAGTTTTATCCCTATCACCTTATGACCAATATCATATTGGCAATATGTAATCCGAAATAACTTAAATATGTTCGTTAGTATCTTGAGCCAGTACTCATGGCACTTCAACAAGCTTGCGACTTCCAAGTGAACCCGAACGACTATGAAATGCTCGAATATCAATCTGATCTTCGAGAGGCATGTCTAGATGCCTTCACCGGAATCATTCAGGGCCTCAAAGGCGATGATACTGGGGATGTTAATGGAAATCGTGACGTGCTTGCCCTTGAGCCCCACCTCGAGTTTATTTTCAAATTTTTGTGTCAAATCGCTGGTGATAANAAAAGTACACGAGATGGCGGTGATAAGATAGATTCAGTTTGGTGTCCAATTGCCGACCTCTGGTGGTGATAACGTCTGAGATTTTGAACTTCAAAGTTTGAAATAACTTGAACTCAATTTTTTTTATACTAAGGTCAAAACAGTCCTGTTTGGTCTTTTTTCGAAAATTTTTTTTTATCCCTAGCACCTTATGACCAATATGTGATACGAAATAACTTAAATATGTTCGTTAGTATCTTGAGCCGGTACTCATGGCACTTCAACAAGCTTGCGACTTCCAAGTGAACCCGAACGACTATGAAATGCTCGAATATCAATCTGATCTTCGAGAGGCATGTCTAGATGCCTTCACCGGAATCATTCAGGGCCTCAAAGGCGATGATACTGGGGATGTTAATGGAAATCGTGACGTGCTTGCCCTTGAGCCCCACCTCGAGTTTATTTTCAAATTTTTGTGTCAAATCGCTGGTGATAAGGATGAGCTTAATGAGACGCTGCTCAGCTCGTCGGTTGGATTAATTGGCGACATTTCGATGGCATTTGGTCCCCTAATGGATACCAAATTATTAATGAAAGCATTTTCGGCAGATGGAATTCAGGTAATTTTAATCAATGACTTGAAAATTAGTGACCATAAAATTCTGCATTCATGTACCGTAGATTTTTTACAAGGTTTTTGTATTTAACCGGTAACTACCGGTACTTCCGGTTTAATAAAAAATCGAATTTTTGGGCTGGCCTTGAAAAAACACAATTACACCAATACCTAAAACCAATACCTAGAAATCTATCTGCTCCTAGGCCGGACATGATTTGAACTTGATTTGCGTTCTTAACCGGGCCAAGCGTGAGTCCCGTCGGTGGCCCTGACTTCTATGACCGGTCAAAGTCGTATAACAGGATTCGATTAACCCTCTTCCATATCCCATAAATAGCTAGTTTAAAAATCAAGCCTTAAATGTCTAATTTTAGTATTTACTTGGCACCGGAGCGAAATCGAAGGTCGACAAGACGAAACGACTATCGAATTGGGCAATTAAACATATTAAAAAGATTGATCGTGGCGCCTTTTAAAAGGCAAAATTAAAAAACAAAACTGTCCAAACTCAGTTTTGGCGTTTTCAAAAATCCATTCTGGACCCCGCCCTATTTTTTAGTTATGTCAAAACGGATAATATCAGGCACGACTGACATTCTGGGCTCGGAGAATGTGTCCTACATTCCCCCTTATTTTTTTAAATGAATGAAACTTTATTTCATAAATAAGTTCATAGATAATACAACATAATAATTTTTGGGGTTACACGGTGTAA
>SCLG01000216.1:73046-87890 GCA_004367875.1 Oikopleura albicans
ATGGCAATTACAAATATGGACCATGACGCGTCATGACGTAACATGACGTCAGATCTGGAACCCCTGTTTGGTCATTTTGGACCTTAAAAATGCTCTCTAGCGCCAAAACGTGACTCCTTTTTCAATTTTTTTCTTACTTCACCATCTAAATCTATGGGTCCAACTGAATCATATATGTGCGTTGCAGAAAATTATATTAACAAACGCTCTACATAATTATATTGAAAATTAAATTATCTTGTTGAGCTAAACAGTTGTTAACTAAAGTAAATGATTTAGGGGTGTAATAAATGTAATCATTACATTGTAATGAGAGATAAATAAATGCTCTGTTTTATGTTTTTGTTGATTATTACTTTTTGGCAATTGTCACGTGAAGTAATCAGGTAATACCTTATTTATTAGCAATTCAACTTCCTATTGCGTTTATTTCGAATTTGAACAAGAACTATAAAAATGCCAAATAATCTGTCAAAGAAACATAATAATCCTTTAAGCAAAGACGAACGAAAATTAATCTCGGATTTTTTCGACAAAAACCCCAGAGAGCTAACCAAAAATGTTGCGCAAATTTTCTCCGAACGCTTCGATCGACCTGTTAATGAAAAACAAATTGGCTATGTCAAAGCTCAACGAACCATTTTACGGAAAAATGCAGGTAATTTCCAGAATTGCACCCTTTATTTTTGCACTTTGTGACATTTGTTTCTACATTTTACGTTAGATTTGACAGAGAACATAATGCAAACAAATATTGGTTCCGAAATACACAAAAAGCAGCGAAAAAATCAGTGTTTGAGTATAGATGAACAGAAATTAGTTGCAGATTTTATTCAACAAAATCCCACAGAGACACGAGCAAGTTAGGGTTATTACATAGAAATTGAAAATGGTTTTTCAGAACTGAAACTTCAGTAATTTGGGATTATTATCTAGAATATACTATATACAGGGGGCCCCACAGTAAGGGCCCCCAAAGTAAGGGCCGCTCACCCAAAGTAAGGGCCATCTTTTGGCACTTTTTTTTCAAAAAATATTTTTCTCTCAAAGTAAGGGCCAAATGACTCAATTTTTAAGATAAAAACTCAAAATAAGGCCCATCTTTTCTCAAAAATTTTTTTTCTCAAGGTAATGGCCAAAAAATAGGACTTTGGCCCCATGTCAGGCATGTCAGGTGGCTCTTACTTTAAAGAAAGCGGATTTTTGGTCTGATAGTCTGAAAAAGTACCCAATATGGCCATTTAGATTCGCAAGTTTTCATAAAAAATAACATTTAAACTAAGAAAATTAAATTGCTGGAGACCCCCAAAACTGTCAGAAATCATTCTCGGGTTTTTTTGGATCACTATTTTTCAATTTAAAATAGAAAAGAACCCTGATTGTCAATCAGTGATTGACAATATAAGTTATATTTTTTTGTTTTCACACTATTTCCAAAAAAATAATCCAACAAGCCGTTCAAAGGAAATAAAACGACTTATAAACTGGAGGTCTCGAGTTGAAGCTCGGTTTCAAGCTCACTGTAAATGGTTACACTCTGAAAAAATGGGAAATGGTTCCCCAAAAATGAGAAAACCTGTATATCGCATTTTTAAATTGCTAGAATGTGTGCCCGTTAAGAATTAGGTTTTTTGACACTTTTTGTTAACAAATCGACCTCAACATCCTTAACTTAATAAAGAGAAGCAAAAACGATAAGCAATATACGAAAAACGTACTTAAATTTTACAAAGACCAAGAAATCAGCTAACAAGAGGCAACACTTGGAAAGTGAAATGCACAAAATGTACCGCTATAGATATGTCTGGATCGGCTAATAAAACAATTATTTTCAAAGCTTAATTAATTAAAAATAAATTGTTTTAATACAATTTGCCAGATACTTATTTAAAGGTTTTGAAACAAATAAGAAAAAATTCAATTAAATTCAATTTTTTAAACCTTAGAAAATTAACGCTATTTTAAGCTGAGACTATCAGACAAAAAATCCGCTTTCTCAAAGTAAGGGCCACCCCAAAGTAAGGGCCACCCCAAAGTAAGGGCCATCTTTTGGCACTTTTGTAAATCGACAAAGGTGGCCCTTACTTTGGGCCCCCCTGTACTTTATTATCAACCGGTTGAGTTTCATGAAAATCGGCTGCGCGTTTATAGAATAGAAATATTTTATTTGTTCTTGCAGTCTAATCCACATCTACAATCCACACAGTCACAACCCTAAGCAAAGAACTGCGGATATTTTCGCTTCACGGTTCGGTCGACCTGTTAGCGCAGTACAAATTAAAGGCGTCAAAACAAAGTTTAACATACAATTTCGAAATGTTCCACAGAACAATTTAGGTAAATTACCTAAATAAGATTTTTTTAGTTATATAATTATATTGGCTTTAGCATGACACTTTTGAATGAGTCATATGACCTAAAATTTGATAAGCCAAAACGAAAATTTTCAAGCTCTGATAAGAGTAAGTTACAGTCTGTAACTGTCTATACGCTATACAGTATGTATTTTATATAAGTACTACAGATCCCTATTACATATATCTTCTACATATATCTACTACATACATCTACTACATATATGTATTACATACCGCATTAGCATATATTTTGCTGCCAAATGACGTAAACGGGACAACGTTGAATTTTCGAAACGTACTGTTCATTGTTAAATATATGTACCGTAAATTACGGTTTAATTCGCCCAAAAATTATGGGGCACAATAAAATATGGACGTAACCTTTTGTAAATTCACTAACGTTCAATTCGTAAGGTGTAACGAATTTGAACCACCGCCAAGTTTCCGTACCGGAAATCCATAAAACCGGCATTACAGCAATTTCCATTCCAGAATTTCCGCATGAACAAGAATATATGGAGAGTGATCATAATCATGAAAAATCAGCTGATGAGAGCGATTCAGAGAATATTGATTTTGTTCGAGTTGAAAATGAGCTCACGTAAGTCTAGTTAAGGAGGGGACATAGGCGTTTTTTACAAATTCGTCTCGTTAGAAAAGTTACTACAGCGGCTCTAATTCACAATGAATTCTAACCAACTTTTTTATAAATTATTAAGAACGATTCAGGTAATAGATTGGTCCAGTTTGTTGACTGATATTGTTTGTCATTGACCACCCAGAGAGCATTAAACTTGTCCCAAACTTCCAATTTGATGATGAAACTAGTTTTTCAGTTTTCAAGATATGAGATTCGTTTGTCCTGTAAACGAATTGTATCACTAAGGCAATCGTGTTGTTTCCGATTTTTGAAAAAAAGTCTCAGGAAAAAAATATCGGCAAAAAACGCTAAAAAACGCTTTAAAAGGGGTGACCGTTTGACCTTCATGGCTCTAATTTTTTGTTTTCAAAATTGAAAATCAAAAATCCGAAACAACACGATTGGGGGCATTGGTTCAAAGATGTTTTTACAAATAAAATAAATTGATTATCGTGAAAACTGTAAAACTAGTTCCGAAAATGTAACCAAAAACATCCAAAAAAACGTAAACATTTGTTCAAATTGATTGTTTTTCACAAGTTTTTGAGCGCATTTTTAAGATTAACAATTATTACTATTTCTCTAGGTACCTTAGAATCTAAGGCTTAGATAACTAAAGTATATAAATCAAAAGGAAACAACAGTTCCATTGTATTTTTCTGATAGGATTTGTGCGATGACTTCATCAAATATCCGGTTTTATCATAAATGAAAAAACGTCAAAAATTTCGAGAATTAGTTGGTCAAGTTATTTTTTCTAGTTTTATTTACGATAAATACCCATAAACAAATAACAAAACCCAAAAAAATACAATACTTAGAGCCATTTTAAAGATTTCCGTTTCCGTTTGTACACAACGCCTATGTCCCCTCCTTAAATATCGTCAATATTGCGGGTACGTTCGTAATACAGAGTAAAACCGGTTCATGAATTATGTCTTTTTTAAATTTTTTTAAAAGATCCAATGTGATATATGTTATAAAATTATAATTACACCGCCTAATAACCCTTTATCCGGCCATTTTTGATATGGCGCAATTCCCCGCCAGTGCGCTTATCCGGTCACCTTCTTTTGCACATTTCCAGCTATTCCGCCTACGCCCTTTGGTTTATCAGGCCCATTTCGGAACGCAAAAGTGGCCGGATAAAGGCGGTGTAAATAATTTACTCTGTATTAACCCCTGTACGTAGAACAGGGCCTGTAACCAAATACAAATGGACTCAAATGGGTGCCTACGGTCCACAGAGCTAACGATGACTTTTTAGTGACCTAAACATTGACGGTTCAACAGACAGAATGATGATGTTACGGTTATCATTAGCAATAAATTTTATTAAGAAGGGTCACCAATTCAATATCTCTGGCAAGGTTCGTACATAATGTTTAGTAGAAAACTATGTCGAATCACGTTTTGAAAACATCCAACATTAACCCTCTTTAGGATTATTTCGAACGTTATCGATCAACGAAAAAATCTAACTTACCGACCGTGCAACGCGTTAACCATTTCACACGGGCAAATGTGCAAATAGATGAGCGATTCGTTATTGATAAAACCAACGCTCTGAGTGCCTTCAAATATAACATAAATATTGCTCGAAATTTCGTCGGTTCGTATAAAGCCAGAAACGATTTGTACAGAAGGTGGGCATTTTTATATGGGTTTTCTTAAACGTTATTGAAACTTTTTATTCAGTTTTCTAACGCTAAAAACTGTTGAGAAAACTTTTCAAAAAACTTACAGAAAACTTTTGAAATAATTTTCAGTAAAACTTCAGAAAACGGTTTTAAAAACTTTTCAGAAAACTTTTTTACAAATTTTCGATTAACTTGTCCGCGTAACACCTTAATTGTCTCGCGCTGCCAATTTTGATTGCCGGCGTTTCCATAGCAACGCGAAAAAAAAACAATTCCTTACTTTTTTATTGCGCGGACAATTAGGTTGGAAGCGCCTGGCGAAAGCGCCTAATATTATAAACCAAAATGTTTTGAAATTTAGGCATTTATCATATAAATAACGTATCAATATTTTAGCACTAAAAAGTCAAACCTTTCAGAATTTTGCAAAAACTTTGCGAACTACTGTATTTCCAAAAAGTCGTTTTGACAAAAACATAAAAAACGCTCGTTAAGGTTAAGCATGTGGCTCGGTCTCTATCTTTGAATGCGATAACAACATCATGTACACACCTCAAATACATGAAGTGTGTTTTGATTAGTTTATTGCAGGTCTTCTAAAATATTATAATTTTGATTAAAATCAAAAAGATTAATTTTTCCTTAATTTTAATTGAAATCTTAAATATTTAACTGTAGCTAACATCTTGACAGATTTCCGAAATTAAAAAGAGGGTTTAGAAAATACGAAACGAGTAACACAACTCTTTGGTTTTAAAATTTCAATATTTTTATTGTACTGATGTTTTCACTGTAAAATTGTTATAAAAACACGGTCACACGTGAATCCGGCGCTAGGAGGCTAGAAGTCATACCATGGGTTAGTTTTGTATCTTGCTAATGATCTCACGCGAGAACCGTAGGTTTATGCAGCCAATCAGCGGCCACAATTTAAATCAGTGTTCAATAAGCGCGCGAAATTGAAAGTTTGTTTAACGGCGCAAATATATCTATTTCAGCAAGATATAGAAATAGTTCATTGTACAACATTGTAATAATTTGTTTTGTCCGTTAGTGCCGATCTCTCATTTATATGTAAGATCCGACTTTAATAATAATTGAGTTTTTATCATAATTATTATTTTTGTTTTGAAGATGTGCATATCTTATCTGTATTTTCAGGCTGATTGGTTATTTTGGTTAACAACTCTTGTATCATTTTTTTAGTACGTTACCCAATACTCGGCTTATCAATCGATTTTTGCGGCAGATTTTTGTGGCTGTAATTAGCACGTGCTGAACCGTTTACCCTAATACTGTTATCCCATTGTTTTTTACTTATTTTGTGGTGTTTATATATTATGAATATAATTGGCGCCATAAGGATGCACCGTGTAGGATATTTTAGGGTGTGCGTGGTTGCCATTCCGTGAAAAAAAAATTCCGTCATTACTTAGACCTAAAATGTACTATTGTTTTTGAGTTATGAAAAATTTTACGTTTTTTCCTTTGTTTGTATCTATAAAGTTTATTTGTTTCAATTATGTATGGTTAATAGCCATTTTTTGCGTTATGCCGTCGAGGGTTAAGCATTCATTGTGTCGGAAAATTTCAGCACAGTTGTGGAACCCATATGGTAACGACCCATATAGTAACGACATTGTAACGATCGAAATTAAACTTTCACGGTATATTTAGTTGGATGGAACCGACTTTTTGTTAAAATTTCTTTTTTTTTTTGCCCAAATACAAGTATAGGGCAGCATAACAATGATCAAAACAATATGATCGGCGAAAGTTGAAATAACAGTGAACCCATCTCGCAACGGGCATATCGTTTTCGGGATATAGCCCTTATCAACCCATATCATATGAAATATACCGGTAGGTTAATTGGAGTATTACTCTTTTAAAGATTGTGCTTACCAATTGCGCTTTTTTAATACATGTATAAATTTTCCAAATACACAGGGTGCGCAGTTATCTTGCGAGCAGTTATCTTGCAAAAATTTCCGCTCGTACGCTTGCGACTTTTCAGAATTTTGTTTTTCTGGATTTATAATAATTATGTGCTATGCACTGAGCAGTTATCTTGCGAAAAACGCTTATCTTGCGACTTTTCAAGGAAGAAGTTCGCAAGATAACTGCGCACCCTGTGTATCAGTCATTTTATTCTTTTAAAGCTAGGAATAAACTAATATCAGTGCTCAAATGAGGTAAAATCTTGTTATGTTTCACACGTGTCTCACGTGACATGGGTTTGTAAGAATTGTTGCGTTTGGGATTTAAAATTTCTTATTTTGACTTCGAACTATTGATACTCTAGGCTTTTGACTTTATCTTCAACCTAGACTAAAATTTATTTGTTATAGTAATTGACTTGGCTGACATAAGAGCAATTAAGCCATTTTAGCGGAATTTCTAACCGACTCAGTCAAGATCTGTCAAACACAGTAATTACAAGTGTGTTTGTGTATTTGAGGGGTTAACGAAGTAGCATTCCAACAGTTGTAAAGTGGTCCTCTAAATATAAAACACGTCTCTTAATTATTTGATATCAATTGAAAGGGCTGCATTACACATCCGTTTATCCCGCAAACAGATAAGGTCACCTAATATTGCTTTATGAAAACGGCATCCCTTGAATAGACCTTTTTTCTTAAAGAAATCCAACTCAGGCTTTTTTTTAGCTAAATGTTCTAATTCCGACCACTATAATTGACGACAATTAGCCGCATTTTAAGACTGGGAGCTAGTCTAAATCGAATTATTATTATTATGTATTATTTCGGTAGACGTGAATAGGATGGGTTAAGCACACCCAGTTACATGTGGGTGAAGGTGGAATAAAGTCAGCTGTTATCAACCATGTTATAATACATGGGGGTGCCAAGTAAGGGTAGGTTATATTGGACGTTCGAGACCGTCTTCTGAAACATACCAAACTTATTTTTAAAAGAAAATCATTTTGAACGTCGTTTAACTGTACTGAGAGCAAAGCCTTTTTAGTTAAAATATACAGCGCAAAAAGCCCGATTAATGAAAAACTGGCTGCACTTATTTTAAAAATTAAAGTTGAATATGTAGGTTGGACATAACTGATGCCCCTCTGTGTAGTTTAAGTGACTCTGCATGCTGTACGACCTATATATGGATAAGATAACTTATATCCACTTGACTCATTATTTTTCATACTTTAATTTTCTTTTGAATATTTTAATTCTTCAGTATTGTTTTTTTGTAGTGATAACACGTTGATCCCTCCAGCAATATTTGATGCAATTAAACAGTGTCTCGAATACGTGGCCAATTTGTTGGGCGAATGTCGGGCCAGTTTAGGCTTTCCAAACTCATTTTCATATATCTAAAATTTTATGGAAAAGTGCCCTTTTGGCTGGTCAAAAAATGATAAAAGGTCGCTATTGTCTGTGGTAAGTACACAACTGCACCCGTTATTTTAACACCAGTTATCCTTTTCACAGACAGTATTTTGAGCATTTTTTGGGTACTTTTTGGGAAATGATTTCAAATTGGTATTCAACATCCCAAATCAGTATTAAACCCGGTAAAACCGACAAGAATCACAATGGAATTTGTTAAATAAACACTACTTCCGGTCAAAACCGGTCAAACGGATAACTTCAATTTAATTTTTGCTTCACGAGATTTGTCGTTTTTCTTTTATGGCCATTTGAATTTCAGTTTGGACAGCCTAGGCCAGTTTCATTCAAATCGAGGCAGATTTGGTATTTATCGACGACTTCTTTAACCTGTTCTACTTCTCTAAGACGAAGTCAATTGATGCTAGATTCTCAGCCGTTATTGCGACGGTCATGCGTCGGCCGACTAGCTATAAGACGCCGGAAAATATGAAAATTCTCCAATATTTGATGGAATGGACTCGAGAGACGGCATTTCTTGACCTGGTTGACCTTTTCAATAACACAGCAATCTTCTTGCTTAATAATTGGTCGTACAATGGGGAGCTCACACTTGCAAACTGTAAGTACACGTCCCAAAAACCTCCAAGTGCCAGATGTTATTAAGAGTGGTAACCACCTTAGGAATAACATAATCTTAATTATCGTTTTCAGGCACATTGATATCAAGTAATATGCGTATGAAAGCTATATACGGTGTTTTCAAGTTCATTAGGATTTGTAACGTACGAAAAATCTAGAAAATTTTAACTTTAACGGGTATCAATATATGCTGATATTGGGAATATTTCTGATGGTATTTCGCTTGTTAAACTGATTTCGTTTCGTCATTTTTATTTCAATGGACTTTACTTATCATCTTATATGTCTAAAGAATTAATATAGAAAGTTAGGTTATAGAAAATTGGCAGTTTCGAAACTTAAAACGACGAATATCGCAATATTTACTGAAAAATACAATAAAAACGGATTTCAAATAGTTCCAATGCACCAGATAAACAATTTCGGGATTTCTTAATTTTTCAAATATTAGGAGCCGATAAATACTAAANTCTACAGTCTATATAAACAGTCGTTACTTCTTTAGTGACTGTCTTTGAACACATTGTATGATTAATTACGCATTAGAAGGAAGTATATATTGTAGTACAGTCCTTACTCCTTTTTCGTACGTTTTCGGGTTTCGAAAATAGCGTCCGAATAAGGAGCATCGTCACAAAAAGGAGCGTCCGATTAGTGCACTGTATTGATTAAAATGATCAACTTCCCAAAAAACAAGTTGCATATTGTGTATGTTCTACGCTAAAACTGTTGGTTTTAGAACGGGCAAGTGCGGTCGCTTTGTTTAGTTAGGGATGATATAATATTCGTGCATACACGTATGCACATCCAGTAAAAATCTAGCAGTTTGTTTTGTCTTTTTTCAAATAAGATCAAAAAACTAGATTACGCGCTCGTCATCATTATGTCAAAACATAAAACAACATCCTGATGTCCGTGAGTCTTCTCTGATAAATAATACCCACATGCATCGTTAAATTTATTTCATATTTTCAGGGTTCAACAGAGTTGCCTACGTCTATAAACTGTAGATTACGGTAACTTTCGAATATAAGAATAATATATGAATATGGAAATAACGTTGAAAAATAATATTCCGACTCGGAATTTCCGAGCAAATTAAAAACCATTGGTTTCAAGATTTGAATCAAGATAAATGTTTTAGAAAAATTATCGAAGAAAAAACAATTTTATAATAAAATTTGGTACCATTTGTTTGTTTCTGTCCACTTTCTAAATCTAATATAAGTACGCATCGGACCATATGTCCGTATAGCTTGCTACGGGTTAGTTCAATATTCACAGTATAACCCAGTTATACTATGTCTATTTGTTGTCCCATTTTCGTTTATATTCAATTGGTGACTGATGTGGGTTTCGAACCCACGCTCAAAGAGTTACAATGAAATTAATTATTTTTCTAAAGTCAAATTTATGATTTTTTTGTCATTTGACCGAAGTACAATGAAGGGCAAAATAAAAAAAATGATTTTTGCCACATTTGTAATTTTGCAATTTATTTGCATTTTTACTCACTGAAACGAACAATAGTTTCCAACGATGTTCAAGCATATAATGATCGAACATAAATTGTAATAGATAGTACATTAATGCGACGATGGTGTCACTTTTAAATCACACTTGAACGGTTCAAGTTAAAACCAGAAGCTTTAAATTGAAATAAACTATGCAGTTATGTTGTTGACACCATTTTGGTGTTATTATTTATCATTATTTTAGACAAATTTGGTGGTTAACCCTGCAAACTATGCGGCAAGTTTTTTTCTTGTACATGGCATTTTAGCGTGAGCGTAGAGGTCAAAAGAGTAATTTCATTGTCGAAACAAATTGTATTACTTGCCGTTGGCTGCCACACAGTAAAAAAATATTTCACAGCTTATTAATTGTACATTTTTTAAGTGATGACATTTATTGAACGAATTAACATCACATCGAAGGAGAAAATTTTGTTCCATACAGAGTGCAACGATTTGCTATTTGGCGGGGAATGCGAAGAAAATCTCAATATGTGCCATTATTTTCTGAATAATCTACTTTCGGCCGATGGCCGATCTGTGATGGGTTCATCTGATATGTAGAGTTTATTTTTAATTGGTTTCTGGCAATCTTGTTCATTTGTACAATAAAACTTTCAAATCAAATTCCGTTACAATATTGGCAGGCAGTTCCGTAGAAAATGATGGAAAAAATCAATATACTTTTTAATATACTCATTGAGAGGTTTAATAAGTTCTATGGCCCATAGACTATGGGCCATATGATATAGATTAAGATGTCATACGGGCTAACATGGGGCTAATATTTTTTTATTTAATGTCTCGCGAATCTTCCCTCCTCCAAATTTTCAGTTGAAAATACATCTACAATTTTCGTGAACTGTAGCATGCGTTACGTCGCGTCGGATATCAAATAAACTGCTGTCCATTGGTTTTATCAGTGAGTTTATGTTGACTACCTGTGATCTTCGTGTCTGTTGTGATCGTGAGCCGATTTCGCGGTCGGCCAGAAATTCTCGCCTAGAATAGTTTTACTAAAAAATAAGGCGGTTAGTTTATAACCAAAAAAGGTCGTCACTCACGCTTGGAATATAAATATGGAATCAAAAACACATATGTGTGCGCGTGTTGACTGAGGATTTATAAATGTTACCACATTTGGCATCAGCTGTCGGGTGGTGAACGAAATCTTGAAGAGCTCATGTTAATTTTAAATACTTAAATGAAGCCGGCGATGACCAAATCGAGCCAAATCTGACATTCCGAATGGATAAAAACATGCTAGGATTATGCCGAACAAATTGTTTAGTACGTAGCTAGCATAATATATACTACTTTGTACGTATATCATATAAAGTGTATTCCTCATATGACATAAATGATAGACGTCTTATTATATAATTCCAATGACTACATTAGGAAATCCTATTCGACTAACATAGAATGAATAGATATCGCTATGTTTGGGGAATTATATAACCACACCTCTTTCGTGAACCACCAGAAATGCTACTGGCGTGAGCAAAAAAAGTGTCACCGAGCGAATTTCGCTTGTAGGTTTAAAACAGTACTCGATCTTATCTATGGTAAGACCCGCGTGGAGCTCGGTTACAAACTGACGACCCACACCAGTAGAAAGCTGAAATGCTAGAATTTTTCTACTTTTTTCGGGTTCTATCAAATCTGAGTTCTACCATTTCCGTATTCTACCATTTAGGACCTAACAGCTCTCCTTGTAGTTCATTTGTTATTTATACGAATGGACTTTTTGCGCTAATAAACTAACTCAAACTTTAACAAGGAGAAAAACTCAATCAGCGTTTTTGGATTTTCCTACAGCGGTTAGCAATTACATAGTCGGAGAAGATTGAAAGAACCCTACTATCATTAATTTTCCATCTGTTTTTCATCGATTTAGTCGGAAGCATTGTTAATGTATCTCCTTGAAGTATTTTTCTCCTGTGACGGCACAAAATGAGTCAAAACTGTATAACTCCGTCTTGTGACGACTAAAGGGAAACCTTTTATGAACGACAACTTTTTTTCGGTATTCTGATCGAGCCTCATACGGGTTAATTTGAACATCTGGTTTGATCTCCACGTCTACTCATTGTGATTAAAAAACGATTTCCATCTGCATTTTACGAACGTTAACTTTCCAAATTACACGATCGATAGGCCCGATAGTACGCCTTGAGTTTTAACGCAAACGGGTATTTTAAAATATACAAACATTATTATAACTACGAGGGATTATTCGTGGATAGTAACCTTTTGAATGCGAGTTACGAATACACCTTAAACTGACTATACCATTTTTAGTCGACTAAAATAATGGTATGATCAGTTAATGTCTTCAATGGGGTTTAACCGGTTGGTTCAAACCACTTCTCGTGGTTACAACGTCAATTTATACCTCTATTGATATTGGTATCTTCATCGGTATCTTTATTGGTATCTTTATTGATATCTTTATTGGTATCTTTATTGGTATCTTTATTGGTATCTTTATTGGTATCTTTATTGATAATGGGTTGCAACAATGAGTAAACTGACGGGCCGATGCGCGATGTAGAATAGGGTTTAAAATATTGAAAAATGACTATCTTGTAAGTTATACAGTGCAAGTTGCACCGGGCACCGCGTTGCAACGTGTACTGACCAATTTGGTCTTTAAAACACTAGAAAATATGACTAAAATATGACTAAAAAGGCTCTGCTCAACGACTGAAAAAATGTTGATACTGTAAAAGTCAATACACCTGATGCATACTTACCAAGTTATTACCAAAAGTTGGTATTACCAAAGTTACGTTCTAAAAAAAAACTCTCATATGGATTATTTTTTATTCATTCATAAAATACATGAAATTATTGTAGTTGCCAAAAACCGCCGATTCACTACGAATGTTGCGGCCGCGAATGTGATAAGTTGAGTTTACTGTTAAACATATCTCGGTCAATTACGGATCAATTTTGGGAACAAAACGCCTATCATAGAATGCATCACAGTGGTCAATACTCAATTCATCAAGCATTCTGTCGGCATCATTTTTTTTTCGGCAGCATAAGAGATCAGTCGTGATTTACCACATCGATTACGTTCTACCGGTTTCATAGTCAGTTTGAGGCGTCACCTTATTGACACGTTTATAACTCAATGCACGTCTAATTCCATGCTAATATATCATTCGATATCCACCTAGAAAGAAAAAAATTGACCTCAAAAGTTTTAAAGAAAAAACCTTGAATTGCGCAGTTTAACTGTCAAGCGACTCGGTTAGATGATTATACTTAAAACGACAATGGTGCAAATTGGCACCAAGGACACTTGTAGCAATTTATAGAATCATAAAAAAACGGCTTCTGAAGTAATCGAATACGAAGAATTCAATAAGATTAACTAAACTATGGTCTTTAAAAGTGATAAGGTCTCTAAAATCCTAACAAACTTCAGAAAATTCTTATAAATTTACGATAAATTCCTAAATTTCCCGGTATAAACCTTTAAGGTATATCCAATACAATGGATTATTTCCGCCATGATAACACTTTTTGGGGTTTAATGAATTTCATTTTTAAGCCTACCGAATTGTGTTAACAAAATTTAATGATGTTCATAGATTTTGACATTTGACATAACTGGTGAGGAGATATAATTTAATAATTATTGTTTTTTAACTTTTTAAGGTGTCAATTTTTCTTGAAGAAATTAAACTTCTAATTTACTGTCTTTGTAACCTCTGAATCTTTTCGTCATATAAGTAACTCTGAACCGATAAGAAGACTTACTGGAACTAATCCTAGACTTGTAACAGCACTGCCTGAATACCAATTGAAACCAATAATACCCCAAACTCTCCTCTCAGGGTTAGATTTAATGTGTAGCTCTAGGTGGAACAATTACGGATCGTACAACAGATTAGCATAGATTACGGCTACTGATAAATCAATAAAATTCCTCAATAATTTCAATCTGTCTGAGAAAAAAAAGTTTTAACACTTGTAAGCCTTGGCGAGTTACAAATTCGTGCGGGTTGGGGCCAATGCGTCAAGAATTCGATCATAAATATGTTTCGAATAAAAACAATTGAACGAATGGCTGTCTTGCTGTAAAATCGGCATATAGAAATTCTATGCTCATTATGCTCAAATATCATTGATAATTTTCAAGGTCAGACGAGTTTTGGCGCAAGAGCGCATTTGATCGAACTACTAAATTGTTACTTTGGTCTTTTTGTAGCGAAATCCACGCGGTTTCCCAAACCACGAAAAAGATAGAATAGCTGCAAGTTAGATATTATATCTTGCTAATGGGTTGGGACACCACGTGGATTTTGATACAAAAAGACTGAAGTAACAAAGAAGTATGTTGTATAAATTCCTGCTAAAATCTAATTTTAGCCGTAAAAAATAATTTTGCACAAACATGTATGTATTATGTAACATAATTTATGTTCGTTAGTACAAAAATAATTTTACTACAGACTGTATAACTCATGTCTCTAATTTCATTAATCTTGCTGATAAATTTACAGGGGCTAGCCTAATTTCTGTAAAGACTGCATTATAGTATACATTATAGTGCATTGGAATTATTTTTTTTCATCGCACCAAATAAATGCGCGGTCATAATTTCGGCGTGACTACCGTAGTATTAATACGAATAGCGGGCAAACCGGAATCATCACAAAAATTTATTTGAAATAC
>SCLG01000216.1:98024-116832 GCA_004367875.1 Oikopleura albicans
ATTGTGGTTCTTGTTAAAAGGTCACATTGACACTGTATACAATAAATAACTGAATTTTGCTGTAAACATTCGGAACGTTAACGAGGTGCTATCTGCATCCAATTGTGGCCATCCACTATTGATTTTCTTGTTGGTTTAAATGTGGTCTGAAAATGATCTCATCAGTTTAAATGATCTCGTCATTTGGGGACAGTTTTATTCCCGAAAATTTTATGTCAAATTAAGTTAAAGGATTACGACTTTAATACGATTTTATCGTGTTTAAAAAAGATTACTTACACAGTACTTTTTGATATTGGAGTTTTTACGTACTTTCAGTTGTAATCGTGGGTTTTCGGAGAAAAGGCGATAAATGGGCTATAGCAGGGGGTCAGGGTGCCAGAAATCGACAAACGGTGTTTGTCCTTTGTCGATTTTTGCAACCATGCCAATCGTATGAAAACAAGACAGTTCCCTATTGAAAATACGAAATCAAATTAACTTGCCGATGCTCAACTATGACAATGACACGACTCACCGAAGTAATTTTCCGTTTTTTTTGTATTAATTTGTGAAGAAATTGGAGAGCCTATTAAAACGTACAAACTAGCAATTCAGGTGCATTTTCGTGTCCGTGCATATAACTTAATTAATTTTTGGACCATATTGGTTTTTCAAATGCTTCACTTTTGATACAAAATTACATTAATCGTTACGCGTGAAAAGTTGCATTTTTCTCATTTCACGTCAAAAAACAATCTACATATTTTGATGAAAAAAGTTCTCAGACTTACACATTCCTGATAAAGCTTTAGTAAAAAGCTCTTTAAAATTCACTACAATATCATACATGAATTTCCGCCATCTTTTCTACCAAATTTTCTAGATAGCAATATTCGCGTTCTTGACGTGCGGAAGAACTCGAGTTCTAGAAATTACAAAAGAAAAAAACGGCGGAAATTCATGTAAAACGCTGAGTATAACTTCTTCCACACCGTGGTCCATACAGCACAATGCATTAGAAGTCCTACCGCTTGTAGCGCGCGGCCACCGTGTGGGCAAAGTTAATCATTTTTTCTTATAGTTAAAATAATAATAATCTAGTTTTACATTAATAAAAAAATCCGGCTTAAAAACAATAAAAAAATTCTGTCAATTTGAATTTTTACGCTACGTAATTTACAACAATGCTCAAAAATGAGTTATTGAGAACGCGTCACGGATTAGTGTTAAACATGTCTATTTTTGTTATAAGTCAGTTTTGGGATTACAAAAATTTTTGTGGTTTAATCTTAAACGTTTTGTGAACTCGGGTCGGAATACGTGAACGTAAACGGATTTCCGTTTCAAACCACAACCCAAATATGAATAAGCGACCGCGTTTTCCGGTGGGGCTTTAATTGTAACTTATGAGCCTTAAACAAAGGGAAGTGTTTTTGGAGCATGACCAAGTTTAGTTACTATAACATACGACAAAAACGATCGGAAAATCAGACGATACATAAGATACACCTACTAAGCAGTTATATTAACAAAGTAAGGTTATCTTAACACTTTTTGAACTAAAACGTAATGTGATTTTCATTTTATTACCAAAAAATCAAAAGTTCCAACCCCCAAAATACTTAAAAAAAGTGTCCAAAATAAAAATAGTGTCCGTTATGGGGCAATCACTTTTTTTAGTTTCCGTCATGGGACAAACACACGTTATGGGAGCGTCCTTTATGGAATTAGAGACTGTATAAGGTAAATATATTTTTTTTTGCTCAAAAATTCAGCTAAAATTCTGAGAGTTCACCAGGTAGACACACGAGGTTTCACACGTCTAGCAGTTTTTTCTTAAATATCGTGTCTACGACCATGTTTTAGGTGCTTAATCATACATAAAACAAATTAAGATGAAGTAAGACAGAAATGTTAAACTTTGTAATTATGTCTTAAAATTCAAAATTGTCATTTAGGTACTTAAAGTCAAAGTGTATCTCAACATGTGGTAACAACATTTTCACTTTTCTTATATATAACAAATTAGTCCACATCGTTTTTTGAGAAGGCTTAGTTTTTAACTGAAAATGTGGTCAATTTGGGATCCCAAATGGCATGTTGACACGGATGGGTAAGCCAAAATTTTTTGGGAGGGAAAAAAACTGAGCCAAACCAATCAAAATTCCTGGGTTTGAAAAGTCCATTTTGTGGAAAAAAAGCAGAGGAAAATAGAATCTGCGATAAAAAAAGGATTGGCCTCGGATTGGCCTGTGCTATTTAAGCTCGGCCGTCATTGGCCAACGACTTTACTTTTTTATTAGTTAATTACCGCATTGATTTTACCAGAAAAATGGGTTATATGGCGTATATGGTACATTGTATGCATTAAAATAATAATGAAAACGCGTGTTTCAAGTATTTTAAAGTCCTCTTTCTATTGTGTGTTTATCCAAATTCGCATTGTAACTTGTAAACTCGTACTAACGACAAGTTCAAGTAATTTTACGCAATAAAAATTACTTTCGACATGAACCTCAAACAACGTGCCCAGCACTACCTCTGTGTTTGCAGTTTCAAGCGTAAAAAATAAAACATGACATCAGTTAGGTTAATCCAACTAACATTAATCAAGATTGTGTAATAAAAATCAGAAACAAATTGAATTTTTGAAAATTTATACGGGACATTACTCAAAAACGGATGTCATACAAAAACAATGGGTTCGCCAATATTTTGGTTTGACAACATCAAAGTTTGAAGAAAGTGTAATTGGTGATTTGTAATTTTCAGAAAAGTGAATACTTTATGAGAAGTTTTTTATCGCGAACATTGTCCTATAAAAAAATTTCAAAAAATTTACAAAAAAGATATTTGGTTCTTTTAGTTACCTTCGGCGTCAATATTCCAATTTTTCATAATTTTAGTCAGAAAATAATTCGATTGTGTTTACTGCCTTAAACTAACGTTGAGTTAGACAAAACCGACAAAAAAAGGACAACTTTCGGCTAAAAACGGTAAAAGTGATAAGTTCACTGATAACCCATCGCTATTCTTATTTTTTTTGGAATACGTTTTGAAAATGCACAAATTCTATTGCTCTTTCAAAACTTTTTTTAATTTCCATTTGTACTACACCAAGTGCGCCGTTATGTTTCAGTCCCTTATGTTACAATTTTTCCCGTTCGTCCCGTTATGTTACAATTTTTTAGCAAAAAAAATTCTGGCGTTTTTGTCTGCGCACTACGCCGTTATGTTACAATTTGTACAAAAAAACGCGTATTTCGCAATACTTTTGAGTTACGTAATCACTATTTTCCGTTATGTATGTTACACTTTTTTGATTTGGTTTTGTAACATAACGGCGCACCTGGTGTATACAAAACAAAAAAAGTGAATAATTGTCAATGATTCATTGAGAATGACCTGAGTGTTCCGTATAAGAGTGTTCGGTTTTTTTTTGTTCGCGCAAGAAATGAAGCATAAAGTGATTTAGATGAATTTTTATTAACAGCAATAAGGACTTTGCAGGTATACAAGTCTTTACAATAATTGTTCAATACTATTTCCATCATTCTCTTGTGTCCCAAATTGAAAATAGAATTATAATATACATGAAGAAAAAGAAGCGGATTTTTTCTTCCTTCAACCAACGGAGTTGTAATCTCCAATAGGTCCAGAGCAATCGAGTCCGTCTTCTTCTTTTTCGGGTGGTTAGACTGTTATTAACTGTTTTAGTGTCTAAATAATGATTCGAAATTTGTTTATGTTTAGGAGCAGGCCCATTTTACTATCCTGACAGCAACCTGGCGTCTATTTAGAGGTGTACTAAAACCTAGAGTGTCAGCGATCAAGTTCGAGGAGGACAACTCAAAATACTACCACCAAGTAAAAAATAAAATAGTGCAATATGAATATAAAAGTATAGGGGATCAGACCTGAATTCGCGTCGATGAACTTGGCCAATGAATAAACAAGGTGAATTACGAGATCACCCTTTTATGACCAATAATATCGTGGGTTAATGTCAAAATTTGGAGCGCGAGTAAAAGAACTCGAATATGCATCCTTAAAAAATACAATTTTTACATACAGTTGGCTTATTATTTTGTGTAGGTTGAATCGACACAGATTCAGGTCTGTTATTCTGTAAATTACAATTTTGTCGACAAAATTTCAAAAAAATAATCTTTCTTCACATAGTTCGATGTGGTCTGTCAGGTAGGAGTTAAGTGGCTTGCTGATAGTATCAGCTATACCAGAGCTCTGTAACATCTGACTGGCCTGGGCAGCTCGACAGGGCAGGACAGTCCAGGCCAGCTGATTTTTTTTTATTGAACTATGCAAAGCCTTGACCCATTAACACATAATGAATTTGGATGATTTTGAATCAAATGCCTGAACGGTGTATATCGTCGTCTCACCGTCAAGTCAAACCATTTAAAAATATACCTTATTTAATGTGAATACGATATAAAACAAACTCGGAAGCAATTATGTACAAAAAGCGAAACTGTAATAGGACATGCGCGGTAAAAAATTGATGCCCCCATGAGCAGTATATAATTATCGTGTGCTATTTCACTTATGTTTTTTTTTTATTTTCTAGAAAATTTCTAGAAATTTCTATTGAAGTCATTTTATCACCTTGAACTTCAAAACGGTCGATATGCACACGATTTATTGAGGGTATATCGTTTGAGTCGAGTTCTCGTTGAAAATCATTGAAAAATATTCATTTGTTTTTGGCTAACTTTTTTTTTTGTCTACAATGCATTCTTATTAATTATATGCACGTAGGTAAACACTGGAAACTTTCCAGCACACAGGAAAATATGTGCCAAAGTGACGATTTATTTCTTTTTCGAAATTTGTCGTGTCAAAACAATTGCACACGTATACTGACTGAATCTGCTGAAAATGTATAAGTAGTTTTTTTACCAAACTTTTCGAATCAAATTTTCAAAGCATATTTAAATTCTAGAAAAATGTGCTAAAATGGCAAATTTTTTTCTCTTGTTTGTGTCTCAAAACAAACAACGTCATACAAATACGCTTTTGCCACACTTTTTTCAGGCCAAATTTTGGGAAAAAATGTATTTAAATTCTAGAAAAAAATTCGCAATCAAAATATAACATTTTTTGTTGCATTTTAGAAATATGGTATTTGCGTTGAAAAGCGTGTAATTCCTAATAATATACCGGTTTACCGCAGAAAATTTTATCCTCAAGAATTAGAACTAATGTTTATTTAAGATCTTGCGTCATACTGACCCATGAACTTGGACTCTCAGACCTTAATTTATAAAATAAACTTTCACGCAAACTCGAAAAAAAAAATCAAATTACTGCGCCTTTGATGTCTTTAAAGTTGTATTTACGACATAAAGCCAGTATATTTATAATAAGTACAAATTCGAGTATTTACATAACTAAACGGAAAAAAACATATGTTTGCTCTGCGAATATTGTAGATAACTGTAATTAATATTGTTTTGTTGTTTTGTTTGAATATTTAAAAAATAATTAAAAATAAAAGTATATTTCATCCTGTAATGCACTACCACTGCGATCGTTTGGAGTCAATTTTCTGCAACACTTCATCAAACACCGTTGTCCACTTCACTTGTAATTCCTTGAAATAAAATAGGTTAGTAGGTTAGTAGGTGTCAACACATCATAGTAAAAACAAATGTTCAAAAATAGGGCGTTTTGTTCTTGAAGTTATCTCCCACAAAAAATGACACCCTAATTTAAAATCCATTACATTTGTGGAAGTCATATCGTAACAATTTAATCATATCGTAACAATTTAATCATATCGTAACAATTTAACTCATATCGTAACAGTTTTTTTGTCAAAATGAAGGATAAAAGGGCCTGAAAGGCCCCTAACTGGAAAAAAATACCCATATCATAAAAGTTTTTGGGATGTGAAATTGGTACGAAATGACATCCACAACTGTATATAAAGTTTAAAATTCAAATTGTATTAACTAAAAATAAATAAATAACCATGGCAGAGTCATTGTAAAGTAAACCATATTATTTTGTTGCTTTTGCACACCCTATTGGACTACTAATTTTTATTGGCTCGTCTCCGAGCCAGCGGAGGTCGACCAATCAGATTACTCGTTTGCTTAGAATAATAGCAAACACTATAGACTTTAGTTAATAGATCAAAAATTGTTACGAAAAAGTTACTCATATGACGTTTTAAATTACAAGGATTAAGTTAGTGTACTATTTTCCAGAGAACGCTGGATATCAAGTTATGCAAATACATGGATAAGCATGGCCTCGAAAAAGAAAAAAAAAAATCGTCGTCTAATTTAGAAAATCGACCATTGTCAAGATGTTTGAAAGACCCCTTGACAAGGGTTATGGTCAAGTAATTTGGTTAAAACGTTGTCAAGAAATCGCTTGCCATCTTCGAATTCATGCTACATTTAAACAAAATATAAAATGAAAATCTTATGCAAATGACTGACGTCAGCAAAGAGGGATTCCTTGCGATTAAAAAAAATTTGACGATATTGCCTTGGTTAACCTTTTTTTGCATAAAGGCCTTGCATTGAACCTGATTTTGTTAAATCTCGCGAACGGAAAATTGGTGTATTAAAAACAATTTGTAAGTCTTGGACCGTAAATCTCACAAGTTTTTAATTGACGTTTACACCATATTTTGTCCATTTTGTTTGAAAAAATCAAATACACAACGTGAGCAGTTAACCATTCGATCATTAATTGTCAAATTTAAAATTTGTCATTGGTTAACTACGGAATGAAAAGTTTCTTCCTGTAAAAAATATGATAAAACAACAAACTAGACATGTGGTGTAATATATCGCTTTCTGGTGGAAGACGATTTTTGCTTTTAAAAATTCTTCGATAAAACTTGATTTGGTAAGTTCGACATTTGATCGGTCCAATTATATTAATTGAATAAAATAATATTTAAATTATGATCTAAGTCAAAAAAAGGCTTTGATTGTCGCCTTTCCGGTATTATCGTTAAGAGCCATTCGGCGAAAAATTTGTATTTGGGACACACGCATGGCGGGGTGGTAAGTAACCCTGCACCGCGAATATTCGCTGGAGCCGGTGACTCCAGCTTAACCAAGGCCATGTTTATATTACGGGTACGTTTTTTTATTCTTTAAAAAATGAGGCCCTTTTTTCTGTGTCGAAAGAGAAACTCTGTCGAGACATCTGTCCGTCATTTAAACATCGTTGGCTAAGCACGAATCGTACCTTTACGTAACGAACAACGAATTTATATATATATTGTGAGGCGGCCTCCCCCGACGCTATATATAACGAAGATCGTGCACTCGTGCGTGGTATGATTAAATATAAAACGTAAACCGAAATTACTCCCAGTATTTAAAAGAAGAAGATGTTGAAAGAAAAAATGAAGATTATTTCGGCATTCTAAAAATGATCGACTTCTTTTTGTTGTTGTTCGGTTTGTGTGCCTGGTTAAGAACATCGCATAATTTTATTGAACGGCTGTTTTTTCTTGGCAGTGTTTTTGACACTGATTTAATTCCTGGTACCGGGACAATGCACAAATTAAATAATGTTTATTTTATTCATGGAAACAAATAAAGATAATGCATAAGCAAACATTGACAAAATATAATTCAGGCATTTTCATTGGCTTAGCTTTTGGCTCTTTTGAAAAAGTGGCTTGGCTTGGTTTTTTGTCCGTTCAAAAAATTGTCTTTGCTTGGCTTATAAAAAGCCAAATGTGCCAAATGCCATTCGTGCATAATATTAACCCATAAATATAACTGCGCAGATGGTGTACTATAAGTTATAGTCTATAATCCTCTATTTGAACCTTTTAAACGAAACCAGTTTTTTGGGAAGTGTGGTACATTAGTAATGTAACATTACTATAAAAAGGATTTTTCCTAAATTCTACGGGTTTTGTGGTAAAACGCCAAAACTGTATTGATCTGTTAGTTTTGGAGTAGTATTATTATAATTGATGACGATAGTTTCCGTTTTCTGTAAGTAAAACATCCTATTCTTTCTAAAACGTTGGTTTGACTTCCTTGGTTAGTTACACCTTTGATGTTACAGTAACCTCGTACCGCACTAATAAAGTCAATACTGTGCCCTGTAGTACAATTATGATATTTTTGAGACTATAAATTAGACTGGAGATTCCAGCTATCATAATTTAATAATTGATTTGTACTGTATAAAAGTATTTATAATAAACGCGCCACGTTTTTTTATTTCGTTAATTGGGGACCGAATTCATGATTAGATGAGCTTATATCGATTATGTTATCGATAAGCTGACTATTCTATTATGTTTCTATTGTATTTTCAGAAACTACATACTTTTTATATTTTTTCCAAAATTTTATTTTATAATCTGAGAGAATAACGCGCATCATTTCACGTGGAAATCTCCAACGATTTATTTAAGATTTGAGATGCCACGTCGGTCGTAAGAAATAAAAACTTCCGATTTTAGCGCTATTTGTGTCAAATACACGTAGTCCATGTGTATTTTATGCATTTTCCATAAGTGAAGTTCAGTTGACAAGAGCTAAAGGGTTATCCGTTCAAATTCGACGTAAATAACTTTTTGACGCTTTGTTCGCTAATGTTTTGCTTGGCTGACAACCTCTACCCCCAAAAACTGACTTTGAACGTTTTTGGCGAGCTTAGCATGTTTTCAATTTGACATAGCATGTTTTTTCAATAAGCGGAGCATTAATTCCTGGGAAAAATTTGGAGTAAATTTTATTTAATTCATTCTGATAATTTTGAATATGAATACAATGAATTGCTTTGAGTAATACAAAAACGGAAAATAAAACTGTTACTTTAAGCAAATAATGTTACTTTAACCAGGTGGTTGTAGGCGGAAAATTACCGTGTCTGGTGAAATAGTTGTAAAACTTGAGGTTTTAATAAAAGTGAAGAACATATTTTATGTACCTCCTAACCAGTAATGTTTACAAAATTGGGTTATCCTAACACTTCTTGGACCAAAACGTATCGCGATTTACAATTATCTTACCAAATGTCCTACCCAAATATCATTTTTTAGAAAACAGTTGTTAAAATAACTAGTTAGGTGGTGTATTATGCATAAAGGAAAAATCAAAAAAAAAGGTTTGATAAAAAAGGAGATGTTTATACCGTATGTCCCAATCAATTAGTTGCCCCTTGGTACTTACTCCAAAAAGGAAACAATAACTATAATTTACTTTCTTTTTCATTACGCCAAAGGTAATAACCATTTTCAAGCATAAACGTTTAGACTAAATTAACGTTAGTGTAGAGAAAAAGAAACGTTACATAAACTAACTTCAACATGATTGCTTGTTGCAATTGGTACAAGGGTTTGGCAATTGAAATATACTTATTTTTGCTTAGAAAAAGAAAACGGTGAAAAGTAAAGAAAGAATGAAAAAAAAGCGAAAGTAAAGAAGAAAAAAGTACTCACTCCAAGCTTGCTAAAGTGTCGTTGGGCTTGGGGACATTCATTCATGTTACGCCATAGCCAATTTCGAATATTTACAAATATTTGAGCGTTTGAGCGGATTGGATCGTTTGACAGCTTTTTTATTTGTCTTTTTAGTTTCATAACCGCATGGATTTTGTGTGTTGAAGTCACCCAAAAAGGGGTGATTTGTATAGGATGAATCGGTGCCTAATATGGTAAACATGGGATTGGTCAGGGTCAGGATTATTTACTGGATACTTAGAGTTCAGATTTGTTTATGAGTTCCCGGCGTTTTTTCTTTCGTATTTTCTAGGAATTTGTTACTTTAGTCTTTTTGTAGTGAAATCCACGCGGTGTCCCAATCTACTTAAATGATAGAGATGGCTGTAACTTAAAAAGTATATCTTGATAATGGATTGGGACACCGTGTGGATCTTGGTACAAAACGACTAAATTAACAATGTAGTATATGGACAATATTATATGGTTAGATAACTGTTTTTTGGCTGAAAATAGATTTTTCTGAAACTGAAATGTATGCCGCAAAAAACATTTATTGTCCACGAAAAATCTAATTTTCTTAGAGAAAAAAAAACGCCGGGAATTCACATGTGACGCTGAGTATTACTCTTAAGAGTATAAAGGCGTTGGTTTCTATCTAGGCTTGATAGCGTCTGAAATGGCACACACTACAAACTGAAAAACTTCCATATGAATAAAGGAATATTTGGCGGAAATTTATTCCACTAATTTCATGTTTTTTTTTGTTATTATTTGAAAACAAAAGTTCATTATTTTCTCAAATAATCCTCTATTGATACGAAACTTTATTGCGTGTCCGTAATTACGAGGTCGTCAGTATTCTGAATCTCATATTGTTAATAAACACATAAAAGTCTTGAGCCACTCAAGTTAACACTGACGCCACCCGTTAATGCCAGACAAGTTTCCAGAAAACAAAAATTATGCAAAGATTGTCACAAGGAGTTATTTATTTTCAGATTTTCAAGTTCATCTAGCGGGGGCCATGTCCACTTAATCCAATTCGGTCAATCAAATCAATATGTGATTATGAAACGCGCCTTCCAGTTGTTTCGTCAAACATTCCATCGCTAAAATACAAGAATTAGAAAGTTGTCGGTATATTTTTTGTAAATGAAAAAAAAAGTTAATAATAAGCTGATGTTTTTGGTGGTACTCTAAAGTAATTTCGGTTGCATCGACGGACCTTATTAAAAACCAATTGTTTAAAAAACGTGTTTTTAATTTAAGGAACTCAAGAATGTCGATGACGCAACTTTTATTATAGTTGGAACCTATTATTATTTTAAACCTCTAGAGCACATATGAAACCAAGACACTTTGATGAACGGTTGAAAACGTTTTTTTCGCGTTTTCTTATATACATACCGTATGGTGACTCTCTGACTGTGAGGCATTAAGCAACTTTTCTAGGATTTGAAACGCTATTATGACGTCACCCTCACAGTATGACCGTCCCCATACGGTATAAAACGTTTATTTTCTAAAGGCTACGCAGTTAACCATACACCGAAAAATTATTGAAAATTATTGAACGATTAACGGAAATCTGCGTAGGCAATCTGGGTAGGAAATCTGCGTAGGCGAACTGCGTAGGGAACGTATCTATTAAATTTGGAAAATCGTGGATGATTGGGATTTAATTTTTGGGATTTGAGTTTTTTCAAAATTTACAATCCTTTTGTGGACGGCTAACTACAGACCTTATGTATAGAAACAGTCTAGTCGGTTTGTAACAACTTGTCCCTGACTTAGTCTATCCCTGTAACATAAACCTAAAAAGTCAAGACAATTGTGAGCAGCTAAAAAAGGCGGAGCAAGAAGAAAGCTCACAAGCGCATTAAGATGTCAAGATGTCAATAAGTATATCTGGCTAGACAAGATGTTCACACGAGTTAAATCCAAAATACTTAGGATGAAAACCCATCCCATGATTTCACGTCTAAAGTCAGATAAAGGAACATATTATTTGTTTTGACCGCTGTAATAAATCGGGTTTGATTTGTGCGTCATTAAACCGGCAAACGGCTATATTTAAAATATACTAGTATTTTTGTACTTTATTCTAATTTTCTATTTTAGATTTTTATTCAAGAAAAATACAAATTGTATAATGTAAAATGGTCCATGGTCAATGTTACATGGAGCATGAATGTAGGGCTGTTTTATGAGTTTTTACATCCTAACCAGTTATCTTAACACGAGTTATTTTAACAAAGTTAACACTTTTTGGGTCTAAACATGTAGCGATTTCTAATCATCTAACCAAATACCCAATTGGATCACCAATTATCTTCACACTTTTTGGGCACTTTTAATAATAATATAACTGGTTAGGCGGTGTTTATAAAACCGTACCATACTTTTGGTCCATGGAACATGGTGTTATGAGAAAATAATGTGATTCGTAAAAATGGCCCTCTTTAGTTTTCTACATAATCAATTTAGATTGCGAATTGAGATTTTGTTTTACAAATTCTTATCAAACTCGACTAATTTTCAATGACCGAATTTTTATTAAGTATTCACTTGTATATGCATGTAGTGTGGGTGTCTCAAAAATCTTATATCTTTTTTGTTGTTGTTGAAAATAGAATGACTTTTTTTTGTCTTTTAAGAGTTTACATCGGATCTTGCGTTTAAATCAGACAAAGCATCCAAGAAGAACTAAACGTCATGTAAACTTTTCTACGAGTTTCGTTTTTTTTTTCGGTGGTTAGATTTCCTTCCGGATGTTACCGTGCTGTCGACTAATATATTTTTCTTGACAGTAAACTTTCCGATTTAGACGACCAAAAAAAACGAAGAGGAAAGCTTTATATTCAAGAGTGACATCTGTACAGCGTGACCTTGAATACGATATTTTTCGGTTATCAGTCTATGCGTGTCCAGTCTATACGTTTAAACTATAATTGGGTCAATTTACTTAGTTTTTCATAGAAAGGGTTTAATAATACTGTAAATAGAATATTCAGGAAAACTATGACGAAGTTATGTTTGACAATCATGCACTTCGACTTTTCTAAACCAGTCTTGCTGCATGAGTCATTCATCTTGGATATCTAGCTAGCAGTTAGAATAGCTAGGTAGGTATAAAATTTCTCTCACGTCATTTAGTTCATTCAAATTAGGTTTCACTAAACTAGGTTACTCCACAACGCTAATTTGAATTTTCCGTCAAAGTGATTTAGTAATCAGTACTAGTTACCCACGTTTTGTGTGTTTTAATTTTAGCGCGCGACAAAATAGAAAGATTTCCATTCATGTTTTGCAAATCACGCTTCATGAAGCTCGATTTATTTTTGGCCGCATTTTTCGTATGCGAAAAAAATAATCGAGTTTAACTATTACCAATACTATTATCAATACTATTACCAATACTACCAATATTACCAATACTATTACTACGAGAAGCCATTTGAGCTATTTGAGATATTTGCCGTTTGCGCTATTGGCCGTTTGCGCTATTTGCCGTTTGCGCTATTTGCCGTTTGCGCTATGAGCCGTTTGCGCTATTTGCCATTTGCGCTATTTGCCGTTGGCGCTATTTGCCGTTTGCGCTATGAGCCGTTTGGTTCAATACTATTACCAATACTACCAATATTACCAATACTACCAATATTACCAATACTACCAATATTACCAATACTACCAATATTACCAATACTACCAATATTACCAATACTACCAATACTACCAATATTACCAATACTATTACTACGAGAGGCCATTTGAGCTATTTGAGCTATTTGAGATATTTGCCGTTTGCGCTATGAGCCTTTTGTGCTATGAGCCGTTTCAATAAAAGAGTACAGTACTCTTATAGTACTTTTATAGTCTATAAAAAATATTTTTAAATTTAAATTTATACCATTTTTTAAGTTTAACCTTCGTAGAACTCTTAAAACCAAAATAAACCTCTGTAGGCTATAGCCTAAAGCCTATGAATTTTACACTATGATAAGTTTGATATTATTTGATATATGAAATTTCTTAGTTTCATATTTTAGTTTATTTAAATAAGGTTACTCCACAACGATAATATCAATTTTCCGTCAACGTAATTTAGTAATCAATTGTTGCAGTATCTATTAGGTACTACCTAATGTTCTCTAAATAGCACAAAAATAAATTAACCGCACACAATTATCGAAATTGTATTTTTTGTTGTTTTTAACAAATCTAAATCGACATCAAAAACAAAATCATTGCTACAAATTCTCCTCGAGAGTACAATATCACAAGTTAGTTGCCTTTTAAACTAATCATAAATCACGACTTCATAAAACTACTGACTAGACTATCCGGTACGTCACGGAAAAACGCAGTTAAATATAATCATGGTATTTCATCGGAATGAATAAAATAAGTCCTGTCATAGAAATAATCCAGATTTTAACTTTATTTTTGCAAGGTATTATCATTCCGCTTCCGATGTAACAAAAACAGTGATCAGCAATGATGGAACCTGTCTTATGAAAATGATTAGAGACACAATCTCAAACTGTATCTCAAATTTATACATCCGCCGATTATGCATCTTGAGTTTTATTTTATTAATAAGAGAACGCAATAAATACATGCCGACCACTTTATTTTCCAAGAAGGCCTTATAATTAAAAACGAATGTATGCTAATACGACTTTCTAGAACAATAAAATGTTCGACGGGTATGAATCGCGGACGGCCTTTTGGAGTCCAAAAATGGTCTTTATAAGCTAAAGATGTGCCCTTTTCATATTTTTTTCGAATTCGTGCTATACAGCTCTAACTGCGTTAGTTACAGAAAACACATTCTTTGACACGCGGAATCTCTCCATCGATAAAATAAAACAGAAAACGGCAAAATTTCATGTGACAGGCTGAGTAGTAATAAAATTTGTGGCGTAAAAAACTTGATTTAGAAAAACTTTATAGATCGAAATCGAGAGGACTTTAAGAATGTTTAAAAGGAAAAAGACTTAGATAAATAACAAATTTGGTTTGTTCCGTGAGCTACGCGCTAATTGGCCAACCTCCATTACGCCCGGGAGACAAACCAATGAGGGCACGTTATCTCTAACATTTCATTTAGTTCAAATAGGTTTCTTGTTTATTAAGATGAAATTAATGTTTTTAGGAGCATTTGTTAAATTTTATGTAATTACATAAAACATTGGTTTTACAAATATTTTTTTATTTTTGTTAACGAAACACCCGAATATTTGCAAAAATCAAGTGAATTTTTGTGAGCAGATCGAACCGTAAAATTATAGTTCTTAGATACAGAATAACATGATAGCAAAGTGTTTCAATGATACAAGGCTTGGCACAGCAAACGGCTTGCTTAGAGCCATCAAAATTATGCGTCACGTCGAAAAATAATCAAAAAAAAAGTAAAACTAAAACATGATTGGCAACTTTTACGTGTGAAAAATAAACACACTTTTCGATTGCGCCGACAATATCGGATGATAACCTTTCCGCATGAATAACTTGGAATAAATTTGTTTTGATCAAATTGAGACGGGAAATACTCAATTTGGCGTGTTATCAGTGAACTTCATGTTGTGAAATTTTAAACTAATTTATTTCAAGTGATGAAATAATAATTCGAATGGCCTGCGAACGTTTTTGGTCACTTATGCTCACCTAAGCTCTTTTGGCCCCTTTAATATGCATCACGCGATTAGACGTGAATTTTACGCAATATTTGAAATCCTCAAAAAATTAGATCAAAATAGTTTTATTGTTTGAGTTGAAACTTATTATTTTGAAAGGCTTGAAAACGTAACCGTACATATGATGCCCACTTACCGGTCACAAATTAACGCCCACGCGGTACGTTAACCAATCATTCGGGACTTATAAGATGTCCGAAACAAATCGCCTTAACATTTAGCTGTTAACAGTCATTTTCCAAAAAATTCCACGGAAGGTTAGCGATAAATTATTTTGACAAAATGAACTAAAAATAAACTATTCCAATAACATAGCCTCGACGCTTCAATTTAATTAGTGACACGTGGGTTTTCATTTGACTCCTGTAACGTTATGTGACGAATGTTTCTTTAAATGGTCAATCTTGATTCAATTCTGTTAATTTGAGTTGTTTTAACGTGTCCTAGAAACTTATCAAGGTTCTTATTAAGCATTTGTTATTTTAAGTGGATGTTAAATTAATCATTATTAACATGATTTTTATTAATAATTTGAAGTGCTATTACTGGCGCGTCATGGCGGTGTGTATGACACTTGGGCTGAGTAATTAAGTGTCGATTAATCTGTGTTTAGTCTGGTAAGTACACCTGGTAAACTTGAGATTATACGCCAATGAACCTGAACTAAACGTGACTACTTTTAAGAAAGGTAAAAACTGACTATCATGTAGTTCATGGTTATCTGGATTATTTTGGAAATATTAAGGTTGCATATCAAAAGCAAGCTTCAAAACTGAGATAAAATGTGGGTTTTTCCAGAAGAAAGTTCAAATTGGGATACCAAAAAAAGGTTTCAAACATATAGTTACTATATTATAGACTATAATGTAACTAATGTAAGTATAATTTATAGTACTAAACAACCTTGATTTGAGCATAGGAAAAACTAAACAATCTTTCATATACACAGGGTGCGCCGTTAACTTGCAAAAGGGCCGCTCGTACGCTTATCTTGCGATGTTTCAGCATCTTGCGAAGAAACGCTCATCTTGTGACTTTTCGAGGACCAGGTTCGCAAGATAACTGCGCACCCTGTGTAAAACCATTATTTTGTAGGAATGGATCTGCGTATGAATCTTGCGGTTCCCTAGAATCTACTCTAACGAAACTTGAGCAATAAAGACTCTTTGAACGTGAACTAAATGTGATTTCGTTTGAGAAAGTTAATAACTAGTAATCGTATATCTTTTGGTTAGCTGAATATTTTTTGAAAAAAATATACTCCAACATAATAATAGATATCGTATAGATATCGTATAGATTTTATACTATAAAATCTCCAAAATTTCCAAAAAACAAACCCAAATAATAAACCTACCCTTGAATATTTAATTTTTTGACGTTAAAGGCAGTGTTTCGTTATCTAGCTGTCATATTTTTGCAACTTTCCAGAAGAAAAATAAAATTCAGCGATGAAAGGAAAACACAAAAATAGAAAAGGAAAAAAATATTAAAATGAACTTTTTCTTGGTGGCATTTTTCTTCAAGAAGTTCGAGAAAACTCGCAGCAATACACCACGAATTTTTCTATCCGTGAAAACCATGTACTTTTAAGTTTTGATAATTTAAAATACTCATTTCGAACATTAAACAGACACGATGGTAAAAATCACTATTCAGAAGGAAACAAAGGACAAAAAGTTATACTATTCAAACCGCGTCTAGTGTCATCATTAACCACACTGCTACTCCGTTCATATTTTACGCGGGCGAAGAATCCCACTGTTTACGTTTTTTTCGTCTGGGCTTCAACGTTATAAAACCACCACTTTTTGTACAAATTTTCACATTTTTTGGCAAAGTTCGTTTTACTCCTTGGAGAACGATTTGGAGAAATTTGGTGCTGAACACCTTCTAATGCATTTCAAACTTTTAAAATAGTTTCAACGTGTTTCAAATACCGAAGGTGTATTTGAAATAGGTCTCTTATCAACAATTTTAATTATAAAAATGTTGCATATAATTTTGTAACACATTCTTTTGAGCCCAATTTTAGTACTGTCCTAGTGTTTATCTAAATATGTCTCTAATGCGTGCATTTTTTTTTAAATATTAAAATAAGAAAATACACCTCACATCACTATCATATATGAAATAAAGTCAGGGGTCTATCGATGTAGATTTTTGATTTCCGAAAAACGAGAGAGATATGCACATCGATAGAGACATGCACATCGAGAGATCCCTGACTATATAGCACTATATAATATATCTATATAAATATATCCTTGCAGAACTATAACGGCGCGGACTGTAAATTCATTTCTGAAACATTTTTGAAAATAATTGGGAAACTAGGCGTGAGTTTAAATTTTGAATGCCCTTCATTAATATAAGGGCTTCATAGTTTATTTGGAGTTTTTAGAATTAAAGAAGCAGTGGAATTTTTAAAGCGGATAATTAGCGTATGATAAGATGACAAAATTCAAGACTTAACATTTCAAAATTATAAGTTGCGTATAATAGCCAAAACCTGTAGGTGGAATTTGAGTGCATTTAGAGCTCCGAAAACACCCCTGATAAAGACAAAGATAAACATACTAGTTCGCATTGTTATCCCTATTTATGCCACAGTTACCGAATTCAACAGTAATATACATGATGTCCAGCAACAAGAAAACCACATATTTTTGCACAACATTAAAAAACTTTTTTCAAAAAACTTCGAAATTGAGTTTTTTTCTAAATGAGATCTTTTAAAACAATTTTTCAGAAATCACTCACAAATGAATTAACATGCAGGCTTTTCAAACAAACGTTTTCAAAAAAAGCGTCTCACATGAATTTCCGCCGGTTTTTCCTCTCGTATTTTCTAGAAAGCATTATTGGAGTTTTTGAAGTGCGGAAAAAACTGGTGTTGGGCAATCTAGAAAATACGGAAGTGAAACAACGGCGGAAATTCATGTAAAACGCTGAGTAGTAATAGTTCTCACAAAATTTTTATATCAAAAATGTAAAAAAAAAATGATTTTGATAAAATAGTGATAGATAAACAAAATTCCATCTAAAAAGTTTTCATGGACAGTTTTGATTTGTTATTATACAACCGCTCGTTAAATTAAAAAAAATTAATTAAAAATTTAATGTTAAAAATAGTTTGCTGAAATTTGTTTTAAGCAAGCGGTTTCATAAAAAGTTTACAGTTCTTTGAAAGAAGAATTAAATCACTAAAAATATATTAATTGATAGTGGGCACTTTCACCTAGATTTCATNNNTTTGTGCGAAATAGAGGTCTTGGTTTTCTTACGACTTGCCACAAAGCGATATCAATTTACTGTTGATTTTGAGGAGGTTGTGACGTACGATTTTAAAAATGATCAAACCGTGGCATCACGTTAACAAGAACGTTTTTTAACACTTTTGCTATGCGCAAATTGTAAAGATACGCGGTCTAAAACTAAGTCTAAAGGTAGTTCATTAATTTATGCAGGCATACTTGATCTTGCCACATTATATGCCACACTTTTATGCTGGGGTATCGAAACTGGTTTCTAAAACTGTCGAGTCCGCTTAATGCAAAATTAAATACTGCATTTTAACATTTCATCCTTATAGTATGCATTTTGGAAGTAAGACTTCAATTAGCTAATTCAATTTCGTATTCTGTTTTTTAAAGAAAAAAATGTGAAA
>SCLG01000216.1:117010-137191 GCA_004367875.1 Oikopleura albicans
TCGAATGTTTGAACGACGTTAAAATTAAATAATAAACACAACATTAAATTGTAACAAAACCGTTTTCTAAAACGAATTGAATACTGCATTTTAACATTTCATCCTTATAGTATGCATTTTGGAAGTAAGACTTCAATTAGCTAATTCAATTTCGTATTCTGTTTTTTAAAGAAAAAAATGTGAAAAATTCAACGGAAAATAAATCTCGTTCGACCGATTAACTCGGAGGCGCATCTTTCAACTTTTTTTTCAGAAAATATATTATTGTTACTACAAGAGATTTTACCAGTAAATGGCTGGAAAGAGCGCAAAACAAATTTCGAAAAAAAACGAACCGTAAAGGTACATCGGTCTGAAAGCAACACCGTAATTTAAACATAGTAACCCGCGTAAATTCTCGGAACATTGCCATATTCCGAAATTGGTGCATAGTATTTCTTTGTTCGAGCGCGAGTAGAAATGAAAAAAAAAGTATAATAAAACGAGACCATCACATGATTATGGAATGTTATAACATATAATTTTCTCATTTGTCTTCGGCCACTACCTTTTACAAGTGGAAACTATTTGAGTGAAAAAATGTCTGACAGCACGTTCAAACCTGACGCCCGTTACTTTCTTCAATCAGTTTAGTTGCAAGAAACGGCTTTTTTTCATTTCAAAAGAGTCTTCCGCCCCCTTTTCAACAACCATTATTTAACACCATTTTCTTGCAACCAAAAGAAAAAAGCAAAAAATTATATAATTTGCTTCGAATAATAGCGCCACAATTGCACCGGGAAGTCAAGTTTGTAAATATTTCGGGAACCTGTTTAGGTATTCGATCACATCAAACTTTAGACCTCAATAACGCCGAAAGTTTAGAGACGCAAATTCCTTAAAATTAGATTTGGAATGTTAACATAGAGCAAAAATAGGAAGCGGGGTTCATAGATTAGAACATCTCCTTGACACCTTAATATTTAAACATTTTTGGTGGTGCGAGAACCTTCAAAATATTGGATTACTTTCTTCTGGTTTTTTCTATCTAATTAAATACCAGTATGATTTATATGATATAAATCAACTTGTATATCAAATATGTTTTTTCAAGACACCGGTTATTTCTTAGTGATTCGCTATTTATTTGGTTACTGTATTATCGTGTAGTAGAAGATAATTGGCCCGCCATGACTTTTATCAACAGTCAATAAATTTGTTCTAAATTTGTTTTAAATTTGTTCTAAATTTGTTCTAAATTTATTCTAAATTTGTTCTAAATTTGTTCTAAATTTGTTTTAAATTTGTTCTAAATTTGTTCTAAATTTGTTCTAAATTTGTCATATAAATTTGTAGTCTCCAACCTTTATTTGACAAAGGGCTTTATAACGTTTGCTTTTTACACTGAATCTGAGGGTGCTTTAATTTTCTAGAAAACAATAATAAACTTGTGTTCTGAGTTCTGGTACTATTTTTGGTTTAATACAGTAAAAAACACCTGAATTTTGTGACCGTTGTCTTCTTCTAATGCCATCGGCAAATATTTGAAAAACCAAAAATTGTTAGAAAACAAGCATGTCGTGGCTGCGTCTTTCACCGAACCGAATGTTTCAAAAATAACTCAAACCATCAAAGGTGGTCTTCGTTTTTTTTAAATTTATTTTATTTTAAGATTTGACAAAATGTAGCGTCATGTTTGTTCAATATACTATTCAGACTGTTAATTTTATCAGTCTCCCATAATCGCTTTATACAGTCGGAGTCATATTTTGATAAGTAACATCTACGGCGGCATACGACTGAAATCTTCCTATATATATATTTAAACGAAATTTTTAAACGTTTTTTTTGTGCGATGTAAAATCACCCAACTGGATCATGCTGATTTAATGGCGAAATAATAATTCACAGATTTGGCCTTAGACTTCCTTTTGAGTGATTTGCGGTTTATTTTGATATAGTGAGCTCGGCAATCATTTACGCTTTTTTACGTGGTGACATACACGAATGCTAACTTTCCAGCGTTTCTAAATTGACTTATAATAAATTAATTAGGACTGATATTTTAACCACCTGGCAACATTAATAAGGGCGAATACACCCTGATACCATGGTGCCAATTTATTCCCACATTTTTTAATTCACTCGCATTATTTTTGTCCAACTTTTTTGTACAAAACTTATATTTCCCAAAATTTCAACAATATTATTATGAAATAATCATAATAATTGACGAAAATTTAAAATTAACAAAGGTATTTTATAATAGGCCTTAGTTGGACTTATGTGGTCACAACTTATCATGCTAGTTACAACTTTTGCGAGAAAATTTAGGCGCAACGTTTTTTTGTGAAAAATATTTAAGGCCAGCTTAGTTTTTTCAAAATCATTAAAAAATTTATAATAAACTGATAAAACAAATATTTCGTCAAATTGATGCACTAATGGCACATCAAAATATGGTATAAATAATGGTATATCAAAACAGTAAATGCGTTGTATGGAAATGGCGCCCATTCTAGTTACATAAAAAGCTAAATTATTATATACGCCCGTTCCTTTCCCCCCGCCCAAAAACATTTACACCAGATGACTCGTTATAGGGCTACTAAATTGGTTTTGAAAAGTCGCCCTATAACGAGTTTAAAAAAAAAATAAAAAAATTACCGGCGTTATCTATAAATTTTCCCTTATTTTACATTTTTTTCAAAAGGTTCTGTATCTGTCAATTTCAGCTGTTTTTTCATCGTTTTTTATTTTATTTTTGGATAAATATGAAACCAATTCAGTAAAGCAGTCACTATTGCGCAATTAGCCATTTAGCGGACACCTTAGGGCAAAAACTTTTTCAGCAATCACGCCTACACGGTGTGCACTTATNTTTCACGAAACCAGATACGCAATAAACAATACATTTGATTTACACTACAATTAATTGTAATTTTTGTCAAATGTAAAAGTCATAGAATAATTGACTAAAAACTTAAACATTTACTGAAATTTATTTGCAATTAATTTATTTCGCAAATTTATTTAAAAGTATGAAAAAATTTATCAGAGACGATCGAATGAAAAGAGAAAAAAATATAACGTTAAAATAAAAAAAACGTTTTGAAGGAAACTTTTCGAAGAGAAAAATATCAGAGAAGTTCAGAGAATTTCAGAGAAGTATAGGGAGAGGCGCGCCGAGAACGTAAAAGTGGTCTAGTAAAACTAAAAATTGCAAAGGATAATATACTTCTTCGAAATCAAGATTTCGAAGAAGTATATATTTCCCAAAATTTCAACAATATTATTATGAACTAATCATAATAATTGACGAAAATTTAAAATTAACAGATGTATTTTATAATAGGCCTTAATTGGACTTATGTGGTCACAACTTATCATGCTAGTTACAGCTTCTGCGAGAAAATTTAGGCGCAAGTTGCGCCGCGCAACGTTTTTTTGTGAAAAATATTTAAGGCCAGCTTAGTTTTTTTAAGATCATTAAAAAATTTATAATAAGCTGATAAAACAAATCTTTCGTCAAATTGATACACTAATGGTACATCAAAATATGGTATGCATAATGGTATATCAAAACGGTAAATGCGTTGTATGAAAATGGCGCCCATTCTAGTTACATTAAAAACTAATATACGCCCATTCCTTTCCTTACCGCCCGAAACATTTATATCTATTGATTTCACGATGACCAGTTAAAACTTCAATCCATTTTGTTTTTACTTCTAATCATTAGAATCTAATGGTTTCCGAAAACAAGATTTATAGAACATGGCCGTTTTGGTTTAAAAAGCCTTAACACCCGTTTTCGAAAATATGACTAAGAAGTCAGTTAAGCTTTCATTAACTTCATGTTAAAAAGTCACTTCTTGGCTCGAGGAACAGGGAATATAAGATATTTAATTGCTGGATGTGGTAATAATTAGGGGCTTCTGACAAGTGGATGAGAAATGAAAGCCCCTTTGAAAATCACTGTGACCGTAACAAATGTTTATAATTATAACTTTTTTTTAAGAAATGCGATTGCATGTTAGTTATCAAAGTGGAAAACGCCAAATGATACGATGGTTTTTCATTTTCTCATTTGCATTTTTAAATATTACGTTTTAATTAATTTCTTTATATAAAAAACCCTTTTCACGTTTTAAGTTTTATTCTGAGTGTGGTGCAAATTTTCACAACTTGCATATTATAGAAATTTCTAAAATTTGATGATTAAAGCCTTTAATTTAAAGGTCTTCTAAAAATATAAAAATTATTCTTTAAAACTTTTTTCAGTGTTAAAGCCAAAGAAGGCAATACAGAGGGTGCGCCGTTATGTTTCACCCCATTATGTTTCACTTTTTCCGGCCCCTGCTGTTATGTTTTACTTTTTTGAGAAAATATTTTCCACTAATACATATCTTTATATGCTAAGCCGTACGCCGTTATGTTTTACTTTTTCCCTGTGTAATAAAATGTTTGTTCATGGAAAAAAAGTCGGAGTTTTACTGCAACTGCTTAGTTTTTTATCTAACCAAATTTTCATGTGTCAACTTGGGACTCTCAAATTCAAGTTCAACATAAATAAAGAAAACTAGAATTTCTTGGAAATAATTATCATACTTCGGCGATAAGCCAAACACGATTGCTTAACACTTTCGAAGCACGTTTGAAATTTCAGATGTTTTTGCGGAATACTTTATTGTTTTCTCGTGTAATCAGGTACTTGTTAACTAGGTTTTCGTTTATTTGAAATTTATTTATTTTTAATGGGGATTTCCACTAATCACATTAGAAAGTACATCTAAAAAAATTCATTCAAAAATAATACGTTTTTGTTTCAAGTACAATCTGACCAAAACTTTTGTATTCAACTTTTGTATTCACTAATTCTCAATAAATGAGTAATAATTTCCGAAAAAAAAACTGGTAATTTGAAAAAATGATGAAAAAAATATCGACGAAATCTTTCTTTTGATAAATTCGAATTCTACTGTATTAAAGATAACGTAAGGATAACTTAAGAGAGGCAGAGAGGAAAAATTTTCTCAAAATAAGCCATCCAAGTTTAACCGGAAAATATGGCTTAGCCAATTATAAATTTCACCGATAGTTGGGATGAACGGTCGGAATTGTCCTTAACCCTGATTATAAAATTATCAACTTGTTTTTTCATCAAAACCCCTTTCCCGCCCTTAAAACATAATCACATACCAACATTTTGACATATTGTGCCCCTTATGATTTTTGTCCCTATGAATCATAGGCTATGATTGATGCAAAAGTGTCAAGATATAAGTTAACCAACTGTAACTAATATTAACAGCCCAGCCCATTGATAAACCGCCACTGGTAATTTCAGCCAACAACTGCTAGTAATCTCGGCAACAAGACGAGTTAAACACGCACTACACGCGTCATTAAACACTTTACTACTCGGTACTACTAGAACTTAAATACATGACGAACTTGCCCTGATCTTACGTCGTTCAGCAGGATTTATCAGTTCACTCGGGCGTATTATTTAGGGTGTTGGCTAACGCAAATTTGATCACATTAATATTGCACCGAATACTAATTTGACTACCGCTCCGTACGTTTAATAATTTTTTTGAACATGGGTATAAAAAGCGGCAGTTTTTACTCTCAAAAACATGCAGGCAGCTAACGCAAGTTACGCAATCAAATATGTAATATCCATTATACTTGAACATATAGTCTAAAAATTTTTAGAAAAGACGAATGTTAATCGTCGACTTCCATGTATGGGAAATTTTTTTGCAAAAAATGTTCTGACCAAATTGTAGCGCCCATAAAGTTAATAAAGTCCCTCGTTTAAAACTTCTAAGGCCTTTTTGGCACGTTCAAAATTCTATAACTCGCTACAGACATTTGGAGAACTTCATATTACCAAATTATCTTAGTGAAGTTTCGACTTTTACAATTTGGCCAAAACAGATTTTTCAAAAACTTTTCCGCTACATAGATGTCTACGATCAGCCAGTGAAATTTGGGATTTTGATTTCCCGAATTTACAAAAAAAAAACGGAATATGGCTAGCTTTAAGCTAATAGCACCATTATGTAAGGTTAATTTTTATGGAGCAAATTTGATCACATTATCATGCAATACCAATTTGTATACCTCTACGCACGATTAATAATGCTTTTGAACCTAAGCATTAAAAGTAACGGTAATTTTCACTCTGAAAAAAGATAAAAAACACAGACATTTAACATAACCGAAGATGTAATATCCATTAAATTTGAGCATCTTAGAGGAGCCGAGTGCACATTATTAGTAAACTCTACCGACGTGCTAATCGCCCTTGTCACAATTTAAAGTCGCTAATTTTATAAACGAATCAACTATTTATTAGATAATTGTTTGACAAATATGTTCTAACATCTTTCACGCTATTTACCGGGTCATAGAAAACTTACGGTATTTATACAAGTCATCCGGTATGTCCTTTGAAGACGTTTTAGATAATTCTAAAAAAAAAATCTATAAAATTTTACTACATTTTTAGAAATTCACTGTTTGATGCAATTAACGACAAGATATAAGCAATAATTTTACTTATGAACAAAAAATTGGTTTTATTTTAACAAATTCAGCTGTAGAAAATTTTAATTGTTATTCCGAACTTAAATGACGGTTCCTATGAAAGTCAGATGTGAACAGTTTTGGCGGTTGACTTTCACTATTACATTTAAATGCTATCGAAAATGTAGTTTTTATCAAAAAAATGAAGTTGAAGAATATAGATTCTCATTTATCCGATTCTGATTAAAAATCTGTAAAAAAAACAAAAACAATTCAAATATACTTGCGTTAAATGATCAATTGCGTTATTAAAGAAAAAGTCGTAAATCAGATGTCGGAAAAAATTCATTTTTAACTAAAAACAATCCGAAATTTAATTTTCCTACAGCTGAATTTGTTGAAATAAAACCAATTTGTTCATAAGTAAAATTATTGTTCATAAGTAAAATTATATCTGGTCGTTAATTGCATCAAACAGTGATGCGCGCCATCAAAGAAAATTATCGTTAATCAGATGTCCGAAAAAAAAATTCACTTTCAACTATAAAAAATCGGAAATTTAATTACGAATCTAAATATCAATGTTTGGCGCTTTGGAAATATCGGGAAGGCAGTCAAAATTACGATATAGTGACGTAAAACAGCTAAATATTTTTTTTAGAATTGCTCGAATTACAAAAAAAATAATACCATAATTTTTCTTTTTTAATTTTACGTTCAAAACTATTTAATTTTTTTCGTTACGACGTCTTAATCAAAAGTTACGTTTTCCAGTTGAGTAAAATAAGTTTCTTCAAATTAGAAACGCTAATAAAGGAAAAAGAAGTTTTTTGTGCGCTCTCTCCTGCCAGCGCACGAGTGAATATTTAAGATAGCGTTGTAGGCCAATTCCAGTGGACCGGCTTATATTGAGGCTACTACCTGAAATTACATTGAATTCACAAAATAAAAATTTCATCGTTTTTATTTGAAAGCATCGTTATGTAACGATTTTCAAATTTCAGTACACGAAAGTGAATTCTAATTTTAAAATTATTTGTGAGTCTCGGGAGTCATATTAATTTTCGTCACATCAAATTAAGAGTACTTGTTCATTTATTTTATCAGTGAACCTTAAATGGACTTATCTGACTTTTTTGAGTTGACTTATGCAAATTTGTTACTGAAAATTAATAAGGGCGTAGTTGTATTTCTTTTCAATAGTAGGAATATTTTTAAACCGTCAGTTTATTAATAATTTTCGAATTGTATCGCAAAACTGTAGACGCCCACGATCTAGAGAAAATGTCGCCAAGCCTTGTCAACGTGGAGACAGTATCATACACGTCTTCTGGAATTCAGAAATAATAAACAAAAATGCCAAAAAAGACGGAAATGAATTTCATCTTGCAATATATACAGAATAACTGAATTCAACAGAATTTTCGGGCCTTTTTATATAGCCTTTTATACTGCCGCAGCGCTATTTCGGGAATTGAGTGTCTTATACACTTTCACTTTGTATTTTCCGGATAAATTTCTCATATGCAATATTCGATCAGTGAGTTTTACTTCATAGGTCACAAAAGGACACGAGAATATAAATCTATACACCCCATGCGCCACTAAACTTCACGTTTTTTCTTTCAATATTTCTTTTCTCCGCTTGTGATTTAATACTTCAATGGAATAAGTTCGTGTTTACTTGGATTTTTTATGAAATATTGGAGTGCGTGTTTGTCAAAAACTGTTCATGAAAATAAAAACAAATAATTCCCACAAATTATTGTCGAGTTCCCACTTTCCAACTATTAGGACTTATTTTTGACTCGTGTTTTTAACAGGTTTTACACCCTAACAAAAAGATATGATCTAATAGACGTCATTCTGGAGGCAAGCCAATCAAGAGAGCGTATTCTCCTAGAGTGTACCGCTCGTCATCAAAATAACAATGAAACCAAGAAAAAAGCATCCAGCTTATATATCTAGAATCAGTGATGGAAACGTGGCAAACCGCAGTGATTTGATTTGTCCTTATGCCCCACGCCTTCAACACTGTCTATACTCTGGCCATTTATTTCTCAATTTTACTTTTCTGACTAAATGAACAATCCCTTTTTTGGCAGTCTCGTAAATTTTCCTGAAAAAAGTGCACAACTTTGCAGTCGTGCACAAGTCAAAGATCGAGACTTATTTTTTTGCGATAAATTATACTGTATTAATTCTTTATTTACGCTGTTTTCACTTATTTGGAAATATATTCATCAACAAGACATTAAAGTGAGTTTTTTTTGTCTAAAATTACTGCTAAAATATAATGTCGGTTTAAAATCAGATGTTAGACATTGAAAGTTGTTGTCCAAGTCCTAATGATAATCTGAACCCATTGCCAAGTTAACCGTCATTTTCATTACCACAAAAAATGATTATAGGCGTAATGATAGACAAATTATGACAGCTTTTTTTTGTTTTACTTTATCATAGGTGAAATTTGGATTTTTCAAAGCAATAAGTGATAAGTGGATTATTATGGTTGATAAATCATCTAGTGAAATATTGCTTAAGTTGTTTGCCAGGAAATTTCGAACTAAAAAAATTCTCTAAACGTTTTCGGGGTACATGACGTTTTTCGAAAAAAAAAACATTTTTTGAGGCATGTTTTTTTGTAATTTGCGGTCTCTCTCCTGCAACGTGTCACTATACAACCGCTTTTTGAAGAAATTTCGGAACCGTTTGTTTTGGAAAAGTTATCATATTTTAGATTTTTATAGCCAAACGTAGTTTTATTTATCTTGATTTTATTTCATGATTTTTATTATCGAATATATTCTTGGTACATAAAATACGTTTTCATTCGTATGGTGTACTTCAAATTTGACACTTACCCGTTGTATTCGTTAATCATGCGGAACCGGAAATAAAAAGTACCACAAGATGTATTATGTGGTTGTTGAAGAAAGTCAGATTTTTAGAAATTTGACGTAATTTTTAAAGATTATTTGTTGCCCTCAAATGTCCTTATTATGGTTAACAATTTAACCGCTTATATGCTCAAGAACGGAGGGTATATCAAGAGCTCACGCAATAACCATTATGCGGTTAGTCTCACAATACACAAGGTGCTCTGATATCGCATACAAAATAATGTAAAATAATGTTTTAGTAAAAAAGTTTTACTCAGGGCTCGGCATAATTAAAAATAAGAATTAGCTGTGCTAAAAAATTTAAATGAGCGGGACTGAGCTGGTCTGTCGAAGCAAAAAATAATAATGAGCTGTCCTGTACTGGCCTTTCGACTCCAAAAAAACATGAGCTGGCCTGTCGAACTGCCCAGCCAGCTGTCAACATGGCGAGGCTAGCTGGTTGTTGCCGAGCCCTGGTTTTACTGGCAATTCTGCATCAATATTTCTTGAAAATAATATCAAATTATGTGGTACCAGGGTCAAGGCGCGGATTTTGACAATTCTCAAGCCCTTAGATTGAAAACATGTATCACTTGAATACAGGCGTTAGTCGTGGTTGTTTTAACAATACTTTTAAAAGTAGAAAAAACATTAAAACCGGCGGATTTTGATACAATGCTTTCGGACATCCTTAAAAAAGACATCGTTTAGACTGTGCCTTATTTATGGTTTGTGTGGTTTAGTTGCTATGCCAAAACAAAGATGATTTATTTTTACTGAGTAAATGCATTAATGCTTTGTGTCATAAAATTATTGTAGAAAATTTATATTTTTTGTTGAAGATATTTAGAGATATAAACCCAAATACTGCAAACCATGTGGCATGAAACTTGAAAGATTAATTGGTTAGGGTGGTAACCACCAGGTGGTTGTGTAAGCATTTCCGGCAACATACAGACACAAGTTTATTTAAAGATGAGTAAGAAGAAGTCTTGCAAATAAAAGTATTTCGCAGCCGAATTATGATTGTACTGGTGTGGGTAACGAGTTTGTCACCGCGCTGAACGGGACTCATCGTATATTGACGAGTGCCATAACTAAATATACGACGAGTCTCGTTTACCTCGGTGACAAACTCGTTACTCACACCAGTATTTGCCAAATAAAATTCATTTGGGGGCCAAAAAGACACGTATAGGGTGCTCCAAACAACGGCCGTTATCACCAAATAAGGCCCGAGTGTCGATTAAGAGTCCCTATTTTTTCAAATTATGTGCATATATAAATACTGCGGCAAGTAAAGGTCGACTAGATCACAAAGAAGGGTCCTGCTTTTAAAATTCTCAAATAAGAGCCACGTCAGATACCATGGTCACATCAGATACCATGGTAGATAAAAAAAATCAAAGTTGAAGAGGGCACAACCTGAAATGGGAGAAATACAAAAAAGTTACACAATTTTTGCGCTTCTCAGGTTTTTCCATTTTTGTTTTAAGCCCAATTCAAATTGTGCCGTTGAAAAGTATAAAGTTAACATACCTGATAGATGTTTCCAACGAATACGATCGCTTTCGCCGCCTCTCGTACCCTTTACTGATAGGACGGTTTTACTCGGACGACGTACGGACGGATTTTAAACGCAATCTGCCGGACGCATTAAAATTGAATATTGTAATCAAATTATTAGTTTTTTACCCGCAACTTACAAAACCATGTTGAACATTTTAGAGTTATGATTTCTAATAATCAAAAAAAATGTTTTTGCTTAGGCAATGATTTAGAAAAGGAGTTTAGAAACGGGGAATACAAATAGTGATTTGAAATCAAATGTTTAATTCAAAATTTACAGGAAAGTTGTCATTCCTAAAATCTTAAATAACGGTTATAGTTAAATGTATAGTTAGAATGTATAGTTAAATATATAGCAATTTCATGGCCAAGACGTAAAATTGTGATGACGATTAAAAAGTACGGAAATTTCCGAGATGTTTTTTTCATTATGCTTTTAGAAAGGTAAAATCGGGATACAATAAGCTTCCGATTCTGAATCTTTTCATAAAAATTAAAAAGATGAGACAGGTTTTGTCGCTAGAGAGTACTTTTGAGATCCGAAGGACTCTTCACTGTAAGCCTACATGTATTATGTCACGTGATGTCAGAATTTACAAGTAAAATTGCATCATATATTTACATATCATATGTATGTTTCAGAAAATTATTTTTGCTTGTACAGAACAGCTTGAGATGTCTCATTATTGATTTTAAATTTTGTATCTAACGAACGTAAAAAGGGGTTCGTACGTTGAAATTCGTAGAGTGTTTTGTGTTTTTATTTAGAAAATCCGTTGTTGGCTTTTAGACGATGAAGAAAATCGAACCTAGTGTCATTCTAAAAACACTTATTTTTCAAGCGTTGATATTTTTAAGGATTATTTCGTAAGGCTCAGATTTCTTTTAATTTTAAGTCAATCAAATATGCATAAATTCAGCGATTGGTAGATCCAACTATGTTGCTGTTAAGATGCATTATTCAACGCTCGTTCTTTCCACTGCTTACGAAATTGGATTTCCATCCGGTCAATGTGTGGCGCTTTGATCGGTAAGTATGTAAAACTTGTAGCCAAAGACGCGGCTTATGGACTGCGTTTTAGAATGCCGACCGTTTAACTGACGTTTCCGAAATCGCTCGAAATGAGTTTTCCTGCGGAATTCCACCTTTAAAAAAGTGTTTCCTGAAAATCGAAAAAATGGCCAATTTGGAATCGCCACACATTTTTTGAACCCGACACAAAAAATTAAAGATTAATGCGATAATAGGCTACTAGTCAGCGAATCAAAATTTGTAATTTGTAAACCTTATATACAGTCAGGTGTAGTTTTTGATGGCAAATGAACTTTTTACAAACATTTTGGCCAATAAACAATTTTCTGTAGGCCCAAGTACTCACAAAAATGTGCTTGTAGCTCAATGATAAAAAAAATACTTAAATTTATTTCAACAGGCTTATGCAGTTTTTAATTGCTTCATTCTATTTTAAGGTTTCTAACCGTACGACCTTTAGACCTAGGCAAAAATTACACAAAAACGTTAAAATAAGTGGGTTAAAGAGATATGACACGCTATCTGGTACTTATCAATCGCTTATCAGTCTCGAAGTAGGAAAAAATTAGAACGAAATGTTTGTTGAAGTTTATTAATTTTTAGTTTGGTGTAATTGACACATTTTATAGTTTTTAGTACTATTATGTAAGGTATAAGTGGCGCTAGCGGTCCATAGTATGTTAAACCGATGAATACGTTCAGTATGGGACCGTCTGAATTGGTATAGAGTACAAACCCAATCATGTCTAGCCCGAGAAATTTACAAAAAAATCTATGATACTGATTGTTGGATTTGTGCCCATAATTAAAGTCGGGGAAATTTTTTCCAACAAAAAATAAACGTGGAAAAACGTGGATGTTAGTATGGTTTCGTAATACGAAAATTAATAAAATCTGCAAAAGATTATTGAAAAAGAAGATGCCGTGACATCCAGATTAATGTCCAACACGTAATGGATTCACTCTATAATTCGTTTATACCTCTCTGTTTAGGTACTAAAATAATACAAATTCGACTAAAAAATTAATTAATTATTCAAGTCCATGTTACATGGGCCATGTAGTAGTTATGAAATATATTGGCTTACGTATTCTATCAAAAGAGAAAGGACGCGCGATCTTTTGGTACCGACAGCTTCAATTGGTACTAAAGTTTTTTTGGTACTTAAACTTATTTTGGTACTAAAACTTGTTTTCATACTAAAACTTCTTTTGGCACTAAAACTTCTATAGGTACTGAAACTTCTTTCGGTACTGAAACTTCCATAATGGTACTTCCAATTTGGTACTAAGCCAGTAGCAAGAGAACCATTGGTACCAAAAGAAGTTTTAGTACCAAAAGAAGCTTTCAGTACCAATTGAAGCTATGGTACCAAAATAAGATAAATTGAGAAATTTATGAAAAAAACTACATTATTTTGAAGAACTTGAGTATTTTTTTATGTTTATCTCCGAAAAGTTCATGTCTAAAATGATAAACAGTCTATAATTTTCAACTCACTTTTGACGTTCAAAAAGAGCCTAATTATAAAGCGATAAATGGATGGATTCCGTGTTGATTACGGTTGTCAATTTGGAGGTTATTCTATGTCAGATTATTGAATGTGTATGGAACGGTTGACAACAGTTAACTAAACTCACTGTGTTTCAAAAGAATCGACACGTTTCATGTATTTTGACGATAAAAATGAATTCATGTTAACGTCTGTAAATGCTATTTTCAGATAACCTAAGTTCAAAAAAAAAAAAATTCATCACGGCGTTAAAGAAAAAAAAAATACATGCCTTAACTCTTAAGGGACTGGATAGTAACCCGTAGAAATATTTGTATGATCGACTAGGTGGCGCTAGAATTGAGGAGTACATCAATCTTGCCCGCATTTTTGCACGCGAGATTTTCCGTCCCACATTTCTTGAACATCTCGCGCGCATTTTTGACACACAAAATTCTTTTTTTTTCTTAATAGTTTTTCATACATAATCTCGCGCGCAAAAACTAAATGCGCGCGAGATTGATGTAGGACAGAATAGTTTGCGCGCAAGAATGATGTGGGACGGAAAATCTCGCGCGCAAAAATAAAATGCGCGCGAGCTTTTGGTCCACCAAAATTGATCCTATGTCATGAGAGGTATTGCCGCTTAAAACAGTGTACAATCCCCACCCAAATATGAAAGATTTTTTTAGATAGGTCTTGTATCTTATTTAGGTGCGCGACTGTACTTGTGTAGCATAATGTTTTTTTAGCTTTTTAGACTGACTTAAGAATGTTTCTATTCTTGTTGCGGTGACTTGAATTCATTGGCAGTAGATTTTAGAGAAAAAATGTGTCAGAAATTAGCGTATTAAAGTCTTAGTATGCCTTATTAGAATGTTTGAAACGGTATACGTGAAAGCAAATTTCGAAAAAAAGGGTTTTAAGCCGATTTGACCTAATGACTATCGCAAAGCAGTCCATAGCGAGTACAACCGAAATAAAAGGGGATCGATAGGATTTAGACCGCTCTTAATTTTAGCGTTCTGCGTTGGATCCAGTCAGTACCAATTTATGGATAAACGGTTTTTGTCCGTGTCTTTTTAAGGAAACATATTAAATAGCAACGGTTAGGCTGTCCACGGTGCGGAGTTAATAATATCCATTAACCTAGGCATATATCCATGATCTAAAGTAACTGATAAATTTTCAACTACAGTGGCGGCTCCTAGACTTCTCACCGTGGCAAATTTACCGTCAGTCCTTACTTCCAATACGGACGTTTTTGAATCTAGAAAATATCGTCTGTATTGGGGTGAGTGTCCATTTGTCGACTTTTGGCGACATTTTTTTCACAAAAAGCGTCCGAATTAGAAAAAATTGTCCGTATTGAGTGCGTCCGTATTGAGAGTAAGGACTGTAGTAGCTTGCTGTGATTGGTAGTTCTAACAAATCGCATTTTTTACTCTCTAATTTCAGGTATAAACTCAAATTTTATGACAATTTTTACGGGGAAATCGATTTTACCCGTATTTTTTGGTGATAAAATAACAGAATTGTTTCAAATTTTATTGAAATTTTGCCCTTTCGAAACGAATATGGAGCTTTTTTCGTATTATGATTTTTATTTATTTTATGTACAGTTATATTTGTTTATTTGTTACCGTCTTAAATAATTGAAAATGATCTAAATTTCGTAATTTCCTAATTTTTTTTTGTCCTTTTCACCATGAATTCGAAGAAAAACTCCAATCCAAACAGATTTTTTAAGTCGGTAATTTTAAATTTCAATAACCGCCGATTAACCAAAAGCATGTTTTTTTTCGACAAAGATAAAGAACTAACATTTTTGGTTTGGACTTGATTTTGCATGAGTTCTGAGCCAGAATTCCGCATCATTTTGGACAGCCTAATCACTGGTAATCATTTGATTCAATAGACAGAAACACTCTTTTGTCAGCCAAAATTCACTTCAGTAATAAATACCGAAACCACAGGGAGAACCATGGCAATGGATTTGTTTAGAACGTTCTAAATAAATTCCAATTTGACAGTTTGATTTATTATGTTGTGCATTGATCCATTTTTGTGTCATTTTATTGGATTTTTATGGATGGTTGAATCGTTTCGGCATCGCGGTCTTTCGCAGAAAACGAATCTTGCAGAAAACATATTTTGCAGCAGTTCTACTCAGCGTTTTACATGAATTTCCGCCGTTTTTTCTTTAGTATTTTCTAGATAGTCAAACTCTAGTTTTTTCCGCACGTTAAAAACTCGAATATTGCTATCTAGAGAATTCGGAAAAAAAAGATGGCGGAAATTCATGTAAAACGCCGAGTACGACGCCGAAACGTTTTATTAACCTCCAAACGCGAATTGTTAGCCTCCAACACACGTTTTGGTTATAAATGTCGAATGCAATGACACGCAAAACCAACATAGAGTAATCAGTTATGTAGCCGTTAAAACCAAAATAATGCGTTTATTTTGTATTATAATTTATTTAGTTTGTACTTTATACCAATTTGAACGATGGTCTTTGGGAATAAATCGAAAATATTTGTCGACTTGCGACGTAAACTTTCATTATTGAAGTCGCTTATCCGTTAAATCCGTAAAGTACTAACGAAAACTGACACGCTTTTTATGGTTCAAAATGGATTAGGATGCGAATTTATTACTAATTAATGACCTATGTTCCATTTTGATCCATTTTGATCCCCTGTGATTCCTGTAGTTCAATTTTTATCCTATGATCATGACTGATTATAAACGTCAAACATACTGAATCTTGAAAAAAGTGATTTAAAATCTTAACAGAAAAGTGATGACGAGGTATGACTCGCCAAAAAAGGGACCTAATCCCCGTCAAGAAACAAAAAACGATATCCGGATATGTCTGCATTAATTAATGAGCTTACTAATTCAAATATCGGATTTTTGGTGAAATAGAGCTTTTTTTAAATGAACCGACTTAATATATGCCGATGATGTAAGACAATATGAATTCGAGAATCCAACAGGATTTTGAGAAATGTCCAAGTTAATTTATGACATAAAATTATAGCTTTAAAAATACTGTATGAACTGGGAAAACAGATCACTGAATTAGAATTAGTATGGGTAAAGGATTTTTCAAATAGAATATGTTGGCTAATTTTAAATAGAAATCTTCTAATAGAAATTCGATCAATTATACATTTGCAAAAAAAAAAAAAATGAATTGTTCGCCAAATGCTCACGATTTCTAAAAATAGAATAAAAGTAAATGTGCCTAATACTACTCGGGGTTTTATATGAATTTCCGCGATCTTTTTCCCCCGAATTTTCTAGATGGGGATATTCGAGTTTTTCACGTGCGGAAAAAACTCGAGTTTGACTATCTAGAAAGTACTAAAGAATAAAACGGCGGAAATTCATGTAAAACGCTGAGTAGCTTCAAAAAATAGGGTATGGCCATTAAGGCATCGCCAAGTAAGCGTAGTAAGCCAATTATCAACAGACTTCTGAAAACCGGCAACCCTTACTTGAGAACCTCTGTAATAGAGAGTCTGTATATCGATAAAGTTTGATTATAGTAGTTAACAGTGATCAGAAAAATTTGACCAAGTCACTTATTTTTGTAGATTACGTTATTTGTATGAGACATTATTCAGTTGAACTTCATACCAGTTGAAACCGCGGCATTTAACAAAAAAAAAAACTATGAAAAATAACCAGGTTGCATGGTGCCAACGGTATGAATAATACCATAATCAATTTTTCGTCAAGTACATCACTCAAATTGTTAAACAGCCAAAAAACAATTAATATAATTAGCCGTAAATTAATACCACCCGTAATGGTATTTAAACATTAAATAAGTTGATATTGTATTTACAGACGATGCCGCCCCGTAAAACGTACAATACAAACTCTGAAAAGCGGAAAAAAAACTTTGTTCAACATCAACAAAGGAGTTGTGGTTTTGTAATTTCCATTTTATGCAAATGGACCTGCCCAATTACCCGAAAAAAAAACAGTGTGGCGAAATGAAAATAAAGGGACAAAAATGCACGATGTCCTTCATAAAAACCGTGACGTCAGGAGTATGCCTATACCGTATAGGCTATACGGTATAATGCCACATACCATTGAATACCCTTGATGTTACCATTAGTACGGTAATAACCCTAATTTTATCCAGATAGGATGTAACGACGGTTGATGCGTCGACACACGGTAGTTCTACTTACTCCGTAAGAAACAGGGTACTAGAACTTTAAGTCAACTTTTGTTAACTCTCAGCGCCCAATATATTATGACTCATAACTTATGACCTGAAATAAAGTCCTTGGTAAAGCGTAGGTTGCATAAATAAAGACCAAGTGTGCTCGAGTATAAACCGTATTCCCTTTTGCACGTGACGTAGTNAATGCACGATGTCCTTCATAAAAATCGTGACGTCAGGAGTAAGGCATACGGTATAATGCCACATACCATTGACTACCCTTGATGTTACCATTAGTACGGTAATAACCCTAATTTTATCCAGATAGGATGTAACGACGGTTGATGCGTCGACACACGGTAGTTCTACTTACTCCGTAAGAAACAGGGTATTACAACTTTAAGTCAACTTTTGTTAACTCTCAGCGCCCAATATATTATGACTCATAACTTATGACCTGAAATAAAGTCCTTGGTAAAGCGTAGGTTGCATAAATAAAGTCCAAGTGTGCTCGAGTATAAACCGTATTCCCTTTTGCACGTGACATAGTGTTCGTCGATCTTCTCCAACCGCTTAATAATTCGTTCCTGTCACACGTATAAACTTTTATCTTCGTTTTTGTTAATGTTTAATTTTTTTGTTAATGTAAGTTTAAAACACCAGGGGTGATAAATGATAAATGTTTGAGCATTAGTGCTAAAATGAGCAGAGTAGAAAAAAAAACTAGGATTTAGTTTCCAAGGATACTGTGACCTACTTTTGGGTCACTATATTTTTGATTTAATGGGTCACTTATTCAAGACAATTATTTCGACCTTAACCAACCCCGTTTACTGGGTACACAACGCTAAAAAACAAATTGAAGAAAATTAATCCGTACAGAAGAAAAAACGCCCAGCTCGCGCTTGTTTTTGAAATTTCTATATTTTATGGGATTATTCTGTTTTTAAGCACGTTGGACGGACAGGGGCGTAGGTTAGTAAATAATTATAATACTAATAATACGTAAACTCTTGGTCAGTTACTCTCGTTTGTTAACCATAAGAACAAATTTTTTTTTCCCAAATAGAGAGTTTATGTGATGTATTTCTAACAGTTTACATAATTTACTAACGTACAGTACATGATGTACTACTCCTTATACATGTGTTTTCATTTTGTAAAGCAAAATACACACGCCAAGTAGAAAAAACATGGAGATTTGGATTTAAGACAAACAGGAGATTGTTACCCACCGTCGGATAAACACACTTAATTTCGAAAATATTAAAGCACAAAAAGTTAATAATTTGTAGTGTCAAAATAAAGCTTTGTTTGAAAACTCTTGTATTTACAACTATGCAATATTGTTGGGACAGTTTCGTTGGGACAAGTTTCGTTTTCGTTTTTTTTGTGGGAAATGTTCTCAGGTCCTCGTCAACGCTTCTAAATATGTAATCACCGAAATACTATACGAGGGAAATAAAAAGAGATACAGTCCTTAAAGAATTCTCCCATTTGCGACACTTTTTCGTCAAAATCGGAAACAATTTGATAATCAAAAGTGTCTCTAATGGGAATCTCCAGCCGTCCCAGGGTTACAGAGGGTTGCAAAGTTTATGTTTGCCCCTGGCTGTTAACTCATAAAGGTCCCAAGTGTATACTCCGTAGGGGGACAAACGTGCAAACTTGCACAAAGCGCCTTTCTGGCTATGGCAAGTACTATGTAGGAATTTTAATAAAAAATCGGTTCCGTTTTACGTTTCATATTTTTTTTCTCAGGACATTTGACTAGACCCGTATTTAAGCGATTTTCGCTTTAGCCCGATTTACTAGCATGTTCGATCGAGTTAGGGCGTTTTGTGCAAATTTGCACATTTGTCCCCCTGGGAGTTAACCTAAATAAACCGTTATTCAGAAAATTGAAGAGTAAGCAAACGAATTTCGTCGAAAAACGTACGTCCCGTTTACTTGCCCAACAACGTATCGTTTTTTTTTTCTTAAAATCTAAAAAATCCCCCGTTTGAAACAAATCACAGCTTTATTAAATTTACGAAATGGCAAATTATCTCGTAAGCGGAAAATTTATACGATCGAAACGGATAAACATGGTTTTTTAATAAAAAGAGAACGATGCATAAGTTGGTACTTATTGAATCAAAGATGTTTTTGCACCGGTTATGGATTAAGTACATCATTGTTTGGTTTATTATTTTTTCGTGTTTGTACGAAAAAAACTGTACGAAAAAATTGACGTATATAATCATATGTAATTTTATCATCTTTAACTGTATTCGTTTTTAAAACCTCGTGTATAGTGGTTGATCGGCTGGAACCGAACGGTTAATTATTCAAATGAAAAACAGTTTTTCGATCTAATACCGACCACTACAGGACCACAACGTTCATGTGATGCTTTGTATCAGTAGTAGCATTTTTATATACGGTCCTTCCCCAAAAGTAAATAGATTTACCCGACAAAAGTTAAATGTGTAATGAGGAATTATACATTTTCTAGAC
>SCLG01000216.1:137251-153648 GCA_004367875.1 Oikopleura albicans
ATATTGCTATACGCTCCTTGAATTTATCAGCTCTTCCTTTGCGATTGAGAACATCTCCAATATAAAAGTCAGCCCAGCCTGGTAGTTGTGCTTGTTGAAACTGCTGTCAGTTCATAACTCACCTAATTTACAGTACCTTGTACCTTGAATTGACAAGGTTATAACAACAAAAAATCCCAATATAAAAAAGTAAAAATTATCAGCAGCAATTGAGCCGAGAAATTGACCAGATAACACCCGCAGGGGGTGTATAAAATCATTTTCAAGTCGAAAATTATATCGGGAAAAACTATCGGGCAAACACTTCCCCTAAGGATTATCAATTCACTCCTTCCCCCTGAGAGTTAAATACCTGCTGGGACCTTAAAAAATAAGCATTATGATAACGGTGATTAGTTTCTGTTTTTGTGTTTCGGGTCTGTATAATAACCGATGGAGACCAGGCTGATTTTAAATGTGATATTTATGTCATTGGGCGTTGTCCTGTGTGAGAAAATTGAAAACGTTGCAGATAATTGTAACAAGCGCATTCCTTGTGCCATTTGTGACAGCTTTTGCAGGATAAGTTGAGACGGCGTTCGCACTTGTTGCTTTAGCCCTGCCAAAACGGTTATAACAGTGTACGTTTTCGTGTTTCTTTTTTGAAATTTTTAAAAATTCCACACATCGTTAACGAGAGAGAGAATCAATGTTGAAATTGTAAATTATAATTGAACAGTAACAGTTCTAACCCGACATACGTAATCGTGTTAGAATATAACTATTGCATACTAGTAAGTAAGTTTTGACACTTAATCTTCATGAATAGATGATATTTTAATTTAAAAAACTCACAAATTTGTATGAATTAATTTGACGTCAATACTAGGAAACCTTACACAAATGCTTCAAATGTTTTAATTTTTGGACTTTACTCAAATTTTGTCGGCTGACCCTTTTAATGCTTCAAATGCTGCTTTTTCATTGGTCCGTTTCACCCTCGAAGAGGAGCCGGTCCAATCAGTACGTAGTAAGCAAGTTAGGGGATTCAACACTGATAATAATGTAGCACTAATTTACACTAATTTAACAGTGTTCAATAGTAAACGTTTTTTACAATAGAAACCAAAAAAATAATGTTTTTTTTTCTCTATTTTTCTAAAATATGATCCATATGAACCATACAGTTCGTTAATCAACTTTTTTGCAGATTATTTTCTAGATATCTTTATCTACGAAAAATTACGTTTCTTGTTTTTTAGGGTTTTTATACGATTGCTTTTACCCGCCCTTAAAAATCAAAATAGTTGAAATATGGGACTAGAAATTCGGCCAATTTACAGTTTTAGATTCGTTATTTTTGATTCATCTATTTGAAATTACGTTGGTTGATTATAAAAAAGATACAAAATTGTCAAATTTTATTATTGTATTTAACAGTAATTCTGAAAACGGATAATTCGATTATATCACCCTAAAACATCGGACTATACCGTATAGACTATACGGTATAGTGCTCTGATATTTTTCACGTTAAATTTGACAATATGTTGCACGGTGAATATCGGCCCAAAAGAGGAAGCGCAAAAAATTACTAGCGAACTTCCGTGCCACCGCAATTTGCGGTATGTCAATATGTGCATGCAAATCTGTTATCTCTAATAAATGCAGATTATTTGAAAATAAATGTTTGAGTTTTAACATGCAAAACACCGCCAATTGGAAGTGAGTTGTCTAAATGGGAGATCAAACATCTTACATATTATCTGATGGAAATGTTTGAGATAAGAATTCTATTAGCGGTTTTCGAAAAAAATCTTTATCGACCTTATTGCAGACGTATTTTACTGAAAATTGGTGTACCTAGAATCACGCTCGTTCAAAAATGAGTCATTTTTTCAATATTGAATTTTGTTAATATTTTTTCGTGCAGACTTTTTTTCGCGAGGCGCAATTGCTGCTCTTTCATTGGTCCGTTTCTCGCACAATGAAAAATTGGTCCAATAAGGCCGCAGCAACCAAAATAGTAGGGTGAGCAAGAGATAATATTTGATAGTTTTTCTTGTTAAGAATTAAATGTCTAATTCCGTAAGGTTATATATATATAATGTTATATAGCATAACATCTAACCAGTTATGATAACAAAATTCCGTTATTTTAACACTTTTTGGCTAGGTTTTTGAACTGCGCGTACTCCCTACCCAGTTATTGTAACAAAATTCCGCTGTATCAAATCCGTATTTAATACATACAAACTTTTAGTGCGAATAGGGTGTTAAAATTGGCACGTTTGTGTTTTTTGGACGACTGTTTTTGCTTGTTATGATTAATATATACCAAAGTAGCAAAAATTCCTCTTGTAGGTAGTAATTATTTATACTGTAGCACTACACATTTGCAGTTGAAATTTTCATTTCGTTTTCAATAAGCTAGTCTAATCAAAAAAAAGTGGTAGTGTTTATCGGTACAATATAACTTACTTCGTACTCTTTTAACAAACGTGTTCACGGATCTCAATTTCAATTTGCCGTGGTGTCTGCATTTTGATGAAAAATTACTTGTCTATTAAAAATAACCTAAACTTTTACTCTAAAAGCTAACCGTGCACGGCGGTGAGGAACAGCTATGTCTGTCGCGAGTTAAGCAATGTTCATATCATTTTTAATCGAACGCTTTCAAAGGTTTAGTTCGAATTTAATTTTTCATGTAGAATTTTTAACATGAATTTTAACACGAATTTTTAACATGAATTTTTAACACGAATTTTTAACATGAATTTTTAACAAAATTTCATCACACATAATGTGTTTTTAAGCTGTAAGCAAACCGGTCATATTACCTCCCACACAATACGATTACTAATTACATGGGAGGTAATACGACCGGTTTGCTTTCAACATCCAAACACATTAGTATAAAACAGTTATCTTTTAGTTAGTGATTTCTAGAAAATAAAATATTTTCTCATCTGTTTGCAATAAATTTATTTCATCCTTTTTCGCCTACGCAGTTATCTTGCAGAACCGAAATAATTCGCCATTTTCACCTACGCATTGCGCAACTCTTTTTCAATGTTTCCAAAAAAAAAATCGAAAGATAACTGCGGTGCTGTATGATTCGTTTGAAATAATAAAAAAAATTTGTTAAAAACTTTGATATCAAAACAAACGAGTTAAAAAGTAAGTCACGTTCAATTCTGACCGTAAACATTCTTAACTATTAACCTTCAAAACACCCCCGTGTAACATACTGAAAGTGTTTCTTGTTAATACTAGTCATTTAGATTGTAAAACGAGACCTTAAGCTTTTTTGCATTTTTCTATAATCTGGCAAGATCAAAAACTGTTTTTTTTATTGGTACCGTATGAGTTACTTCGCTCTCTTTTCAACTAACGTGTTATACTTGAGTATTTATGTGTCGTAAACATGTAATCCCCGTCGTTTAATTCAACCGTTTACACCAGCCCTGTAGTATCTACTTAAACATGCTGTAAGGAGCATAATCTTTGCGACCAAAAAAAAAATGTGCAGCCCGTGAAGAACAAAATTATCACCAGCCCAAAAGCAAAGAAAAACTGGTTCATGCAAACCGGCCCTTATAGCTCAAATATTTATGTTCAGTTGTTGTTTTTTTCGTTTTATGATGGTGGGAAGTAGAACACGGCCATGTTTAGTTGATCAAAGTGTTTTAGTTTTACAACACCCTTGCAGACGTCACTAAAATTGTATTTTTTTTTGCTTTTTGTATTATCAAATAAAAATTATGAATCACTGTATAAAATACAAATGATTAATACTCAAAAAGTCACTTTGATTTTTCCCACGTAATTTTTAAAAAATAACGATTGGCAAGCTTCAATTAAAACCCGAAATCTCGAAAATTTTCGAAATCGCTGAAAATTCGTATATGGGGGTAAAATGGGGTGAAAAAAACGTTAACGTTAACGTTTTTTTCACCCCATTTTACCCCCATATACGAATTTTCAGCGATTTCGAAAATTTTCGAGATTTCGGGTTTTAATTGAAGCTTGCCATTACAAACGTGTTTCGATAAAATTCTAAGAAAATTCTGATCGTTCCACAATAATCCAACAAAAAACTTTATTGGGAAAAGTACATGGAAAACGGCGGGGTCTACAACAATAGCGAAATAATAAAAAAATCAATAACCGCCTGGCATGCCATGGTAAGCCTCATAGGTCCATTTTTGGTACCAACGAGTCCGTTAGGCCGTGTCTTATAATTCCAATAAGTTTGAGACATCAAAATGGTTTAGCTGAATAAGTGGCCCAAAAGTAGACGTATGACGTGGCGAGTCTTTTTTGTTCAAACCGTCAAGTATTATTTTCCTTTAAATTGTTAAAAAAATACGTCACGTTTTTGGAAGAAAAATAAAGTTAAAAAACTTTGCAGGTGTGATATAATTTGAATATAACTGTATTTTCAATCTAAATTCAACAACACATCATTAAAGCCGAGTAGTTGCATTTGGTTTGATGCAACATACGTGTTAAATGAGGCCCGTCACAACTTTTAAATGAATAATTTGACCAAATCGGCCTAGTTGATGGGCTCACGAAGGCATAGATTAAAGTTGTCAATGTGATCATTTTGACTAGAACATCATTTACTGTACGGGGAAAACTACGTGAAAGGTACCAAATAAACTACCGGAAATATTTTTTGTTATATAATGTTGCTTATCTTTAACACTTACGACCCCATTTTGAATCTAGATAGGCATATGAACTAAATATAAAAACTCAATTATCATCCTGATAGTTACGTCCTTGTAGTTACTAATATGTTACGTACGTATAATCGGACATTTTCTGAAACATACCAGGTTACCACCCAAGGGTAAGGTATCATACAGTGCGGCCAACAGTCATTGGCGGTTTAAAAAAATTATGCAATATTTATCCAAATCATAAATCGTGTCCAGAGCGTTTTGCATTGTCACTACACCACACTTGGTCAAACAATTCTAGTTCATCATAACTACGGCAAGATGCCAAAAAACAAATGTCAATCAACGGTAGGTATTTGGTAAATTAGCAATTTCGGCTGCCCAGTGCGCTATCAATTTTGCCACAAGAATACCGTTCCATATTTAAATTAGAAATGAAAATAATCTTGCTGTTTATTTTGTTGGGTTTTTGTTGGCATTAGTATTTCCTGTTAGATACAGACTAAATTAGTTAAAGGTAACGCTGATTGGTTTTTTAAGGTTTTTTAGGTCAAATACATAATACAGGGGTCTAATTCCGGGACGCTTTTGCACTTTCGACAAACCCAACTTTGGTAAAAAAAAACTGGCCAGAGCGTTTGGTTAAACAATTGAAAATCTTGATAGGTTTTGATTTTCGTAATCACTGGTGGTAAGATAACCGGTCATGTGGTACCGGTTGAGTTTGATAAAAATTGGCCGAGCGTTTCTAGTATACCGTGTCGTCATATTTTAAGATGATATAAAGACCAATTTTGGCCTTATTTGGAACTGGGGTGCCCCTCCTTTCTGCCCTCTTTATAAATGCATCATTTATAAAAACGGGAGAAAGGAGGGCACCCAGTTCAAAATAAAAAAGGGGCAAAATGGTCTTTATATCATCTTAAAATATGCCAACACGGCTATCAATCGACTGGGGAGCGCAAGTAACTGGTAAGATCGAGCGACTGGTAATAATCTTACCAGTTACTAGCGCTCCCCAGTCGGGTATCACACGACTGGTCGGCGGTCTACATTGGTACCAAACGGCGACTGGTACATTACAGCCACTGGTACCCAATTTCAGTCGAATTTGGTACCAGTCGCTGTAGTGTAATAGTAGAGACCGCCGACCCCCCAGTCGATAGATACCCGCCAACACGATATACTAGAAACGCTTGGCAAATTTATATGAAACTCAACCGGTATATGTGATTTAAGGTGAAATATTTATTTCGAAATTTTATAAAGACTTTATCTTTGCGAAAGTCAACTTTCAAGCCACCGTTCACATATATTATAATTTTATAATGTCAACTTTATGTTTTCCACGAAATATATGACAAAAAGGGCCCCAAGAGTAGTGAATTCCAAAACATCAAACAGTCTTCCAAAACAAAACATGATTATTGTGGGAACCATTGTAAGCTACAGTCATTTCGACAATGTAGTATATTTATCTTGAAAATTACAGTTATTGTCTCAAACGGTTAGCTAATCCCCGTAATTTCAGCCCAAAACCCAAAAAATGTTTTAGAGAAACGTTCAAGTTGAGCATTGGTCTTATGTAATGAGCTTTTCCCCTGTCGACTCCCTAATCAGGTTTTTTTAAACGATAAAAGACTTAAGATCTAAACCGGAATCCCTAAAGAAAGGTTAAATACCTTATGAAAAAATGTCATAGCCGTAATCACGTTATTTTAGGCTGGTATCGTTTGGCTTTATCACTTGCGCAATAAATCGTATAATTTCATTCAAGACTGGACGATCCCTTTACCAAAAATTGATTTCTAATCTACAGCCTGCTTCCATTTCTAATCCCATAATGAAGTCAGTTCACTGCCATTTAAAGAATTAAAGCAAGAAAAAAGGGGGCCCAAAAGGCGATACCCGGGGTATAAATTTTAACTTGAAAATGACGTGGAAATCGACACGTAGACTTGATTTTATTTCACTGTTGCTAGAACGACGTTGTAATGAACTTTTGTAACACTTTATTTTAATGAAAGTGATGTGGCAATTAACAACCAACAAATGCACTTAATTGATTTGAAAAGCAAAAAAATCTCTCTTTAATTTGAGATAATCTCAATTTGTCATTATTCACATTTTAATAGGGGTCTAGTAAGGTGTTATAGAAAAAAAATTTAATTTCACGAGTATTGCGTAAAAGATACTCCCGGTATTACCGAAAGGGCGCAGTCGGATTTGGTCGAATGCAGAAAAGGTCGAAGCCCTGAAAAGGTCGAAAAGGAAAAGGTCGAAAATGGCATAAAAGGACGCAAACCTAAAATGGTCTAAGCCTGATAAGGCCAAAAACCCGAAAAGTCCAAAACTAAAAACCTCGAACTCGATCTTTTCAGGTCTCGCCCTTTTCCGCCATTTTCGACCTTTTCAGGGCTTCGACCTTTTATGCATTCGACTAAATCCGACTGCGCCACCGAAAGATGTGTAACAAAAACAAGACACCAAAAAATTCAAAATTTTACCAAAAAGTAAGTTCCCTTTCTTATCCCATAATAGAGTCAGTTTACTGCCATTCAGATAAATACAAGCACATCAAGAACACAAAAACTTAGATTTGAATTTTTGATGCTAGAAAGGTTTGTGAAAGAAGTGGCATTTGCGTGTCCCTAAGGTCGTCCTCAAAACGTCATAATTTTAGAAATTGATAATCATTATCAATAATCCATGTTTGACAGAGTGAGATATAACAATCGATACAATTTCTTCCTTTCTGGCACGAACCGGTTAACGCACTTGACTAACTATTTTGAATGTAACTCAGAGATAAGGTCATGTAAAAAGTGCAATTATGAATGGGAATAACGAAATATTTTAACATCTGTTAAAAAGGGACAATTAATTACATGTTATTTGGTCGTTTTAATAAGGAGAATTTGCCATGAAAATGGTGCTCAATGTGGCTGTTTCTCTGCCAATTGACAGAGAAATAGAATCTCTTCGGCCATGGCCGGCCAATCAGCGTGCTCGAAAAGCGATCGCCATCGATTGCTCATCACTTTTTTGTTGCGGGTTGTCACCATTGGCCAAAGGCCGGACTTATTTTATTTCGTTAATTGAGCATCATTTTCATGACAAATTCTCCTTAGACAGCTTTTTGTTTTATTAGTTATTTTCAAAGAGGCGCGAGGTCAATGCAATATGTTCTAGAAAAAAACTAAATATATTGAATTCAATCGACGGTCTCCCACATATTCGCTTTTCAGTAGCGATACTTAAAATCAACATAGAAGTATCGTTTGTCAAATCAAAATGAGACAAAAAAATATTTTTTCTATACCAGCGTGTTCAAAATATTTAGAAAATAATATTTTTTTTAATTAAAAATAAAATTTGACAGTTCATTAAACTAACAAGAAGTTTAAACATCAACTTTCATTTTAATAGATCTTTTCTATATTTTGGCCTTTTTCATTGAAAAACGTAGCTTTTTGGTCAGTTTTTGACTTTATTTTTTAAGCATGCTTTATTCGGCTTAAAAAGTAGTACACTTTTAAAATTACTCTAAAGATTCCTAATTTTAACCACCAACAGCCTACTTTCAATACTGATTTTGTTTTTGTTTTCTGTCAAAAAATGATGACACTATTATGCGTTCCAAGCGCATTATTCTCCAAACTTAATTTAATTTTCGTTTTTTTTTAAATTTCCTCTGACGTTTTTTTAGTCTTTCTTCCAAACTCGACACACAAATTTGAGCGGTACTTCAGTTTGCTGTTTTTTCCCTATATGATGAAAAGATTTGTATCATGTTAGCATAATCGAGTTAGAACAAAACCATCAGTGACGACAACAACTGTTAATCCCTTTCACTTTTCGATTCCGGCTTCTTTTGTACAAAAACAGAAATACTAAAAAATTCGGGACAAACTATATTTTACAGTTCTTGTGCCTATTATGGTCTTTTTGGACAAAAAAAGGCGATCAGAACAAACGAAAGGTCTTGACTCGAAATTGCGATGTTTTTCAGATTATTTAAATTTAATGAATACACCCCTGCGGAGTTATCTGGCCAGAATTTCAGCTCGTTTCTTTATCTGGCAGGAATTTTAATTTTCCAGCTACTTATATAATATGTAGAGGTCTATATGCGCAGTTATCTGGGCAATATTAGGTAACAAACTTTTGACTTAAATATCAGCCAGATTACTGCGCAGCCGGTATAAAGGTTTCAGGTAAATTATATAACTAAAATAAGATTATTTTCTGACATTTTTATCAAATAAAAAATTTAAAAAGACTGAAACCATAAGTATAGCCAGTAGTTTTCAAAATTTTCAAAACAGAGGTTCATAATTTATATCGAAATTACAAAATTAAAGTGATCTTGTTATCTTGTCCTCATATCAGAAAATAGCTTTTGTTGTGATCTGAGTTTTTTTAATTAAAAAAAACGACACGTTTTTTCACGCCATTGTCACTAATGGAAGTAAAGCGGATATTTTCACATTTAGACTCGATCGCTTCCTCGCCAAGAAAATAATTACCCACAAACAAGAGTTAATACTTCAGCGTCACTGCTCAATTATACTGTTGTTTAGAAGTGATTCCAAGGAGCTTGTTTAAAGTTGAAACCCACATAAGACCGTGAACGTCCTTATCCTCACGAGTATGTACAATTGACTGGTGCCAGGGAAAGTGGTTAGCGTCTAATCTTTTTTTAAGTACTTAACTCGTTCAAATATATTATACCATGTTTATTTTTTGTGTAATTCAAAAATGGGTAATATCATTCTTACGTAAGGTATTATTATCTGAAAAGTTTCAAATTATTTTTATGTGGCCTGAATTTCAGAACAAATACCCAGGAACTACTTCATAAATTTAAGACCAAAATTAGAAGTGTTGAAATTTTCGAAATTGAAAAATTGATTAGAAAATTGAAAAATGCGAAATCTAAAATTTAAGATTGATCATCTCTACAGGATATGTTTACCTAATGTTATTTAATGTTATCATGTGTTTAATGTTCAGAAAATGTGCGATGTAACGTTAATGTCACATAAAGCTGATGTAACCAATACACTAGGTGCGCAATTCAGGAATGTCTATACGGTATAGTCATTCCTGAATTAGGTATAGTCTATACCTAAACTAATTTGTTACGCTAAAGGTCACGATTCCTTACAGACCAGTCAAGTGAGTTTATCAAATAACGGCCAGTTTTAAGGTTAACGAAATAAAACTCGTATCGGTTCCAATAATATGCTTATCTACAAAACAGTAATATTTGCATGCCTTTTTCTAGTTTACCTTCTTGGCGGGGGACCCATTTTCCAAAAAAAAAATCTTAGCATGGTAAGGTTAGGAGTCCAACTTGGGACTGTCCAGCTTGCGGAAAACTCTGGAAAAGAAGGTTTCATAAAGGTCGACCAAATATTCTATTATTAAACTAGACTGCGCGTCTATCATTTAAGTGGCCAAAAATGACCGAAATTAAGTAGCGATAATTTAAAATCAGGATAAAAATGTTTATAGTAAAAATAGAATCCTTTTTTTAGAGGCGATTAGGAGGCTTGACGTGTGAAAAGGTCGGGTTGCTTTAAGGATGAAGATAAGCTAACCAAGAACATAATTTTGGTTATATTTGTTGATGGGGAATAAAAAAAACGTTAACTGGCGCGTTGGTCTAGTCTAATTACCGCTATAAGCCTATAACCATGCATGCTGGATTTTATCTAGGGACATGAAATGACCAAACAGAGCTTTGAGAAATTTTCCTAATCAGCAAATCCAAATTGGATTATCCAGTCCATGTAATAATCTGGCTTGTGAGTGGCTGGCTAGAAAAATGACAAATCTAGAATTAACTTAAAGTAACGGTTCCTATCCTTATTGGAGACTGTTGCGTTAGATCCCGTAATAACGTGTGTCATATACAAACATGACTTTTATAACCTTTTGAACTGCGCACTTTCGTTTGCGACAAAGATGTTAATAAACGCGCTTAATTACCAACTAAACGCACTTCATTACGGTAATCCAATTACCCTTGTTTATCCAGGAAAGCTGGCACGCTCTAGACACACAACATTTGCGACCTACCCCCGACACAAAGTTGTCTAAATATAGATTGCAGTTTTGAACCGCCGTGGCCGCTAAATCGTTTATTTTATCGCCTAATTTTATACAAATCATATCAAAACATTATTTCAACGCCATCTGGCGGTGTTAGCACGGATTTTTCTAGAAATATATACAGTGATTAGATCGTCGGTTTATACCGTGCAGTGCGAGTAAGCAAAATTTGCACATTTTTGTCCGGCTAGGCAATAACAGTTAACGTTTACTCAAAGGGTTAGTATTTTAGATATAAAAAATATGTTTTCAATGCTTAGTGCTTAATCAAATCCTTGATTAGAAGGGAAAAACTTAGAAATTACTATACCGTTCGTGATTAAATTTTGCTATAATTTGTATTTTGGTTCTGTTTTTGGATATTGTAGAAGAGACTGGGCAGTGCCAGTGCCAGTGGGCACCCATGCGCCCATGGGCCATGTAATGTGTTTACAAGCTTAATGCGACCCGGTCATATAACCTCCCAGGCCGTTAGTAAATATTTTTGGTTGAATTTGCAACCTACAAAAAATTGTACGCTTTTGATCGACCACGCTAATACGACTATTACGATAATTTCACATTTTTTTCCGTAGGTTAGTCACAAATCTAAACTCGATCCCCTATATTATAGGCTATATAGGTTGTTCGCGATAGAAATGTCGCAGATTCTCATTCTAGAAGAGACATTTCTATCGCTAAGAACCTATAATTTCTCGTGTTTATATCGGGAGAATCCCGAAATTTGAGTGCACTTTGTTTATATTACGCCGTAAATTTTAAAACAAAAATTACAAAACGACCGATTAATTAAAAACAAATGATGAATGCATCTGATGTTAAGGTCAGCTAGGGATTGAACCATATTTTAGAAAACAAAATTTTGCGACACTTAAAGTGGAATATAATAACCATGCTTCCGTATGATTTGTTTTTCCTTTCAGATTTAATTGTCCCTGACGAGACCCGCCTAATATTGCTTACAAATTTCTCGGGTCACGAAATTACAAGTTTTCTTTAAACAACACTGAAAAGTCTGACAGGCTTTTTTTTCATTAGAGAGATTATCTCAGCATATCGTGGAAAATGGAACGCGTTGACATATGAATTCATTTTATATTGGGTAACTCGGGGCGTTTATTTTTGTTAACGTACCCCCTCGTTACCCTCTTATCAAGCACCACCGGATTTCAACTTTGAACCTAGTGTTTATGATTAATAAATAAAATTTGTTCTATAAAACAAAACGAATGAGGGGAAATGTAAACATTTACAATTTTGACAATTTTTTTTTTCAACTTTGTTTGAAACCAGCTTTCGTGTACAAAAAAAACCGCCGAATTTATAAATGAAGTGTTTTAGCCACACATACAACGATTACCAACCGTAAATTATCATTAATTTAGCAAACCGCAAAACCATATTTTAATGTAAACCACATTGTATATTTAATGCAGTAAATTATTTAACCAATGTTACTCAATGATTAAAATAGCGTTTTTTTCATTTGGCATTTTTTTTAAGTCGGTATCAATTAATTGGCGGAAAGTACAACATTTAATTGAGTAAATACAGAGGGTGCGCAGTTAAATGCCACCCTCTTATCAGTTAACCACCAGTTTTGGGTGCCACCATTTTCAAATATAGCACCTACGCTTGGCGCACTTAACCACCATTTTGCTGTTTCGTGGAAAATTACCGGAGATTTAGAAAAAAAGGAGATAAAAATTTTACCCAATTCACATTTTTCTATCGCATTTTTCAAAACAGAAAATAAAAATACGCATCTTTTGTACATTACAGAAGAAAATGACCACGTCTTTTTGGCCAACTCTACTTTCTTCGCTGTTAAAAAAATAGACAAAGAGACGCCAAGTAAGGACGAGTTTTTTTGAAACTTACGTTTACAGCATTCCGTATTATAGGGGGCCCTATAAGTTTTTTTGAAAATATGAAAAAAATAGAATGGATTGTAAAATTACCAAATACCAATTCCCCTTTATTCTAAAGTAAAAACTGTGAAGAATGTTTGGTAAATGAGTATCAAGACAAGTTCTAAGTGAATTCTTATTGGGAAAAGATACTAAATTTGATTCAAGAAAAAAAATGAAGTCTAAGAACATGTTAATGTCTCTAAAGTAAAATAAAAAACGAAAAATGGAACTCGAATAAGAAAAGATCTAAAAAAACTAAATAAAAGGCGACAATCGCAAGGGAAAAAATTGCTGCCAAAAATGTTGCATTCCCCAAAAAACAACATGTCGGTATCAGTTTTGTTACATCCTCATTATAGAACCTCCCTGCCAAGATGATTCTAAAGATGAAAATGGCTAAAACCTGCGTCAACGTTTTTTTTTTGCTTGCCATTTCACGATAAAATTCATAATTATTAACATGTTCTCTAAAATTGCACGCTTGACAAGGATCTTTTGCATCAAAAAAAAAAGAGATTTTTCTTCCATGGCTATAAGGCAATTAGGAATAAGGCAATTAGGAGTTGGATGCTTCCGCCATTTCACTTGAGCGGATCTATTTTGAATATTCCGCTCCCTATTTTTTCACCGGGATGAACTTTTCAAATTTTCAATTTTACAGCGATTAGTCTTTTTTGGTTATGTATAGCAGGTGAAATAAATTATGTAATTTGTTTGACGTATTTGAGGAAAGGATGTTGGCACACAGTTATTGAAGCCAGAATTGAACCTTTCATTATTCTGAATATGATGCTAATTTCATTTTAATAGACTTAATGAGGGACGCCAAAAAGAAATACATAATTGAAGCGTCCTCGAGGGTATGCTAAATGATTTAGCAATTCAAACTGTTAAATTCACACAGTCTATTCAGATAAGGGCTCGGTACAATTGATTTTTGGAACTTTTCAAAAAAGTGTCAGGTTCTCGCGAATGACGACCGTTTTTCGAAAGTGTCACATTCTCGCAAATGACGACAGTTTGGTAAAACAAAAGTGTAATGGTCAGGCACGTCACTTTCTCGCATCCAGAACTGTATACAATTTTATATTCTAAAAATTGACCTGACATTATGTACGATTTTGTAAAATGGTCTATCAATCTTTAAAAAAATGGCCTTTACAGATAACTGTGCACGACATATGCACGTTGTTTTACTATTAGTTGAGTAATCTTATTTATTAATAAATCAGCAAAAAAAGTCAAGCCATGATAGTGAATTAGTAATTACCACAATTGACAATTACCGGTGGCATCTGATCATATCATTTTTTAATCTGATANTGATTTTTGGAACTTTTCAAAAAAGTGTCAGGTTCTCGCGAATGACGACCGTTTTTCGAAAGTGTCACATTCTCGCAAATGACGACAGTTTGGTAAAAAAAAGTGTAATGGTCAGGCACGTCACTTTCTCGTATCCACAACTGTATACAATTTTATATTCTAAAAATTGACCTGATATATGTACGCTTTTGTAAAATGGTCTATCAATCTTTAAAAAAATGGCCTTTACAGATAACTGTGCACGACATATGCACGTTGTTTTACTAACGTTATTAGTTAAGTAATCTTATTTATAAATAAATCAGCAAAAAAGTCAAGCTATGATAGTGAATTAGTAATTACCACAATTGACAATTACCGGTGGCATCTGATCATATCATATTTTTAATCTGATAACATTTTTAATACGCATGAAATGTGCGAAATTTTTTTTTCAACATTTACAATTATTCAACCAAAAAAAAACGGTAACAATCTTATAACCACTTGCCCAGATCAAACCGTAAATTGGGGTCACGCGTACCGCATACGCCAAACAAAAGTCCACATGTATTTTTTGGCTCATTCGGCACAAGCCAAATATCTAAAAAGAATAATATTCAACGTGATACGCCGCGCGCTAATTACAATTAGGGATGTTCCAAACAAAGAACAGCTCGGCGAGCGGAGAGATTTTCCCTTCTCTTGTATAAAACCAATAATAATTTTGCGAAAAAAGTGCCAAGTTCTCGGAATTTACGACGAATTTTCCAGGGTCATGGTTTAACATAATTTTCGAAAATGGTATTTTTTGTGCACTTTTTCTAAAAGCAAGAGTATACCCGATAATGAAAGTATTTGGTTTCTTGTCTCTAATCATTATTTGTTCAGTTTTTCGCGGTTAACTTTAAACCGCTGTCACAGTAGACACTAATAAGGTCTACTAATAGGTGTGCCTACACAGGGGGCCGTTAACCGATTACTAAAATATAAAATAAAAGGCCGGTTACCGGATTTTTGGCCGGTTAACAGCTCAATGCTTAGTCGTTAAATAATGTTATGCCTGAAAAATTGGTCCAAAAGTGGCCGGTTAATGTGTGGCCGGTTAAAGGCGCATCCTGTGTATATATTTAAATATCAAACAATTTGAGATACATGTATTTCTAAAATCGGGTAAAAATCGTAGCTGGCTGTTCTTGTTAACCACAATAAAAAAATGTAGCAGGCCGAGGGGGTTCAATCGTACTGAAAAAAGGGCTTTATTATTTCAACTGTCATCATTAAGTCATAAAACATTCTAATTTGAATTTATGAACCCTCGAATTAAACCGGCGACACGCCAAACATTGCTCGGCGCAAGAAAAATGATATGCAACGTGCAACAGTTAATTGAATTAAAATTAATCACGTTCTCTCATTTTTACTTGTCAGATTGTGTCGCGTCTGCATCTGTTATCCGAACATTTGACGCCGTTTTCTGTTAAAGTTTTTTTTTTAATTTTATATAATGATAGATAGCCGTTTTTAGAAATTCGATAAGCTGTACTTTTTTTTCCCGTGACACCAACTGACAGAACTTTGTGATTAAAAAACATATCGTTTACTGACAGACTGTGGCTTGACGTCGTCATCANNNATTTACAGCTGGGCAATTTATAATAAAGGCAGTTTACTATTTTATTTGCTACTTTCAAAATAAAAATATGCGGATAGACCCCTGCGCGATTATCTGGTCGATAATTTGGTCAATTTTTTGTAACGTAATATTGGCCAGATAACTCCGTAGTGCTTATGATATAAAGATGACTGCGGATAGATGATGTAGCAGGGGCGATTTAAACTATTGTTCCCAAAGGGTTTAAGTACAGTCACGCGTCCCACGAGTGACGGAAATTCAACTGAATTCAATTATGGGGTTGAAAAATAAAATATAAATTTTTTTTTCTATCATTTTGGAGCAATTTTGGCATCAAGCTTGCGACTATTTATAAGTTCCACGAGCCCGATGCCAAAATTACTCCAAAAATAATTCAAAATTTTTTAAGTCATAAATCAGTCATACAGACCTATGCAGCATGGCTATGCTACGGTATAAACTGATTAAAACACATAGAAATAAAATTATCGCATCAAACACTGGCCAAATGTGGTATTTCAAGAAATTTTCGTCAAAAAAATAAAAATGGCCGCGGAGGGCGGCATCTGATAATGATGACGAGAAAGTTCATGCAAATGCCTCTGTCAGTAATAAATTCAATCACACCGTGAAATTCAGATCTCATAACTTTAGAATGAAGACGTAACAAGGCTGTTGTTTTAATTGAATCGAAGGTGCATCGTTGTGTTTATTCTTATTTTTTAACTCTTAAAGACTTACGTCTACACCAACAAT
>SCLG01000216.1:155090-176600 GCA_004367875.1 Oikopleura albicans
ATTTACAGCTGGGCAATTTATAATAAAGGCAGTTTACTATTTTATTTGCTACTTTCAAAATAAAAATATGTGTATAGACCGTTGCGCGATTATCGGGTCGATAATTTTGTCCAATTTTTTGCAACGTAATATTGGCCAGATAACTCCGCAGTGCTCAAAAATAATTCAAAAATAATTCAAAATTTTTTAAAGTTATTAATCAGCCATACAGACCTATGCTACGGTATAAACTGATTAAAACACATCGAAATAAAATGATCGCATCAAACACTGGCTAAATGTGGTATTTCAAGAAATTTGTGTCAAAAAAAAATGGCCGCGGAGGGCGGCATCTGATGATGATGACGAGAAAGTTCATGCAAATGCCTCTGTCAGTAATAAATTCAATCACACCGTGAAATTCAGATCTCATAACTTTAGAATGAAGACGTAACAAGGCTGTTGTTTTAATTGAATCGAAGGTGCATCGTTGTGTTTATTCTTATTTTTTAACTCTTAAAGACTTACGTCTACACCAACAATGAGCTAAATATGGGCTTCCTTGATGTCTAAACGAGCATCTAAAACATCATGAATAAAACATCAAAACAAAAAAGGTCTGAGGTGTTCTAAAAGCAATAGTGGCTTTTCATATGATGCACAAAACTTGAAATTACGTAAAAATTTGATAACTTGTAAAGTTAAAAGCGCATTGAATGTCCTGAGTATGATATCTAGGCCATATGGTGTAATATGCCATGCTTTTCAAATATTCAAAAACGGCACTTTCAAATTAGAAGTGTCGAAATTGGAATGAGATCTTAAAAATCAAACGGCTGAATTTGAGTACGAGGCTTGAAATTATCGCTGGCCAATTCACCAAATTATTTTTAAAAAATGACAAAGAGTAATCTTGCAATTTTTTAGAAACCCTGAATTTGATACTTTTTGCCTAGCATCTTTAAAATGAAAATATGAACAATCGTTAAAAAAAAAATGATGTGAAAAAAACAAAAACAATTACAAATCGCCAAAATATGCGTATGTTAAATTTAACTCTCAAAAGGAACAAGTTGATTTTAACACGTAGGGGGAAATTCGTAATAGTTTTCACCAAATCATTTCCTTTTAGAGCGATTCGTGATGATTACCACGAATTCCCCTATGAGTATAAAATTTCAAAACATCCGTCCTACAATATTTGCATGTTCAAAAATTTATGTATTACCACACCAAAAATGAGGTCACCTTGAAAAACAGAACTCTTTGAATACAAATAATTGTGTCGATTTCATTATCTGATAACATTTTCGTTTGTTCCGAGGTCAACAATCGCCACAACGTTTTTATTTTTCGTACAGTTAGGTATGGGTAGCCAGCGGCCGGATTTACGTTTTTGTCACGGCCATTTCAGACTTATCAGGACATTTTTAGGATGCAGACCCGTATATAGACAGTTCATAATTTTAAATTATTAATTTATCATCTACGTGGGATAGAGTAAATTCACATTTTGATACTAATATTTAACAAATAAAACAAATTGACCTGATAAACTGATTTATTTTTTAACTCGGAATTCATTGTTAATATATATGTGACTTCACATATTTGAAGCAAAAAATGGGATTAATTGAAATAATAAAATATTTTTATCGAAATGATAGGAGAAGGAAATAGTCTGCCCGGTCATACGTTAGGTTTTTATTTTACATTATTCCTATTGGTTTGTTTCTCAAATCGTGCTCCGTTTAAGCCAATCACAAACGAGAAGACTAGGAGGACTCATAAAATTTGTTTTCTGATGGCCCAGGCTCATCATTTTGTCTTCTTGACTTTTTTGGAACGAATATAAAGTGCTGTCTTACATTAATTAATTACTTAAAGAGTTTTAGGTTAGTAACTTTTGTTACGATAGTTGGGTATAGCATTTGATAAAATAATTCGAAATAGCCGTTTGTCCAAAATGGTAAAAAAACCCAAATTAAAAAAATAACCGGTGTCAAGTTAACTGGTTAGGGGTATGTTATTCCATTTGTTTTTTATTTTAAATCAGACGGCTTTTGAGTAATTTATATTTATCCGCATTCGCCTGTATTGCGTGTTGCGATCTTAAGCCCTCTTCAAGCTGCCCGTTTGATTTTGAAGATGGAAATTCGAACTTGGCCACTTTCAATTTGAGAGCGGTTTGTATATTTAGAAATGCTTCACGAATATACTTGCGACCGAGTGATAAATATTATATACCAAGTTTATATATTTGTTTAGCCAAACGATTGAATGTCCTTCACACTAAAGTTATCACAACGCCTTCCATTACGACGATATGGAAATATGAGCGGTTAACATGACGTTTCAAAAATTGTACAACATTATATTTTTTCAGAGATCTAAAAGTTCAGTTCTAATTTTCAGAACAGAACGGACCGTTCATTTTCTTTGTTTGCGTTAGGATGTTTTGTTATGAACAGAGATGGAACAAAACACGAACATTTTCGTTATAATTTAGAACGTTCTATTTCATGGTCGTTCTAAAAACGTTATTTTTACATAGTAAGATTTTTTAGAAAGGTTGAAATGTTTATTTAAAACACGAGACAGCAACACGCAATAAAATGCAAACAATGCTAAAATTCAACAATATTTAACGAGGGAGATTGAAATTTGGCAAATCCAATTTTAGAACGCATACGGAAGAAAAGACTGATTAATTCGAAAACGAGAAAACATGACAAAAACCTTGTTCAGTATTTTGTAATCAAATTCCAGAATCAATAGCTTCTCTCCAGACATTAATTTCGTCTTATTCAGAATCTGTCAGATTGGTTTACAGATACTAGAATTGATAAATCCGAGCTAACATTACAGTTTTTACTAAGTTACATAATACAATGACATTGTTTTTAATGACATGAGTTTTTAATACAAATGTTGAAATTTTCTCAAAAAAAAATGGGACGTTGGTATTTTACTCGTCTTTGAAATTTGCAAAGCTCGTTTTTTCGGTCGCTAGCTGATCTCGTAGGTTTTTGAGAACATTTAGAAAAATCAATTTTCGTATTAGTGGAAGTATTTTGGCATCATCACGATTGTTAAAGCCCATACACACGGTAGATATACATAAATGCAATGTTATCTTGCAGTTGTATCCGTTCTTTCTGCTATTATGTCTCTCTAAAACTTAACAGTTGCAAGATAACCACGCATGGGGTACCGATTATTTTTTGCTGAGAAACCATTTAGTGGTCTNGGTTTATCTGCCCAATTTTTGAGGAAAAGTTTTCCAGGATTCCCGCCCACGCATGAGGGTTTATCTGCCCACTGAGTCATTTTTTGGACCTTCATCGTATAATTTCAAAATCTCTTTTTTTTTGTATCAACCGACAAGTGATAAATAAAGTTTTTCTTTTTTGTCATTTTGTAATTTCACTTTTAATAATAACAAGATATACAGTTTATGCACTGAAACTTGATACAAATCTAGAACGAGCCCGACCGTCGGTTTATATGCCCAAAAATATTTCAGTAAAGTTTTCCGCCTACGCCTGCGGGTTTATCTGCCCAAATTCGGTTTATCTGCCCACTTTTCAGGTCGTGAAATGGGCAGATAAACCCTCAAGGAGTGTACATAGTTTTGACTCTAGCTTGGTCAGTTATAAATATGATTTGACTGTTGTTAAAGGACAAAAGATAAGCATCCAAATTTCTGCTCAAAATTTGACGTTAATGAGTCGCTTTCTCCTGGTGACCCGGCGCATACCAGGTATCTATTACGAATAGTGGTTTAAACGACATATGAAAGAGGCCAGTTTAATTGCATTGTGGCAAAATTGTGCCACGGCAGCGAAATTTTTCTTGGCCAAGACCGCACCAGTTTAAAAAAATATGCCAGCTCATTTATCATGCAAATGTTATCCTAATAGTTAACACTTATGATTAAGAATATCATTTATTGTCCAAACAAGAAAATTCATAGAAATAAAATCGATTTTTTTTTGAGCGCTATAATTACCCCGTGAAGCATTATGTCAAGCGTTTTGGCACCGATGGAAATAAAACAGACAGTTATGTTTAATATTTAATAATTGATATTTGTTTAAGCATGTTTCTAATATTTCGTTAACATTCCGTTAATCATAATAATTACACTACGATCTTAAACGGTTTACTGATTGAAGTTAACACCTTTAACTAAACTGACAATTTTTTTAGCATTTACGAGATTTATGATAATTTTAAACAGGAAAATTTGTTTAATCAAAGTTCAAACTAGAGCGTCCGGGAAAAAATACCGTAGCAACTAGATATAGGTATGGATAGATAACATGCGTCACCGTTGAAAATCGGTCACGTATGCGAGAAATTGGAAACAAAGCATGCCCATGGATGGTCAATTTTCCACGGTAGGTGGAATCCGAATATAATACCAAAAAAAAAGCAGAAAAGTTTTGTTGAGAAATCTACTTAGTATATTTTACTACCTTTAATTTAAAACGGAAGTTCATTTAAATTGGTTTTAATTCGCATGAAGAGTGATTTATCTGAAAATAAACCACGAGTAGCCAGTACAAATTTAATCAAGCAAATAAATCAAGCAAATTCAGTTATTTTGTTATGACTTTCAGTATGACTTAAAAATAAAAGATGATACAATAGGGTGCATACACCCTCTAATCAGTTATCTGAACAAAGTTGGGTTATGTTAACATTTTTTGGACCGAAACGTATCGCGATTTACAATTATCTTACCAAACGCCCTACTCAATTATCCTAACAAAATGTAACTATCTGAAGTGCTACATATATTAACACTTATTTTCGCAAAATATTTGTTAAGATAACTGGTGAGGTGGTGTACTACATGTAATTAAAGACGGAAATTCATTCAAATCGGTTATAATAAGCACGAATCTCGTAGAAATAAGCCACCACTAGCTAGCTTTGTTTTGGATCAAGCTTTAGATAAAACAGAAAACGCAAGCAAATTTATTTCTTTTGCACAAAGGTTAATCATCGATCTAATACCAGTTGCGTTCCGTTCAATAAAATAAAGTAAGATAAAAAGGCACGACGTGTTCGAACAAAACTCGACCTGTTTAGATTTCGTTTTCTTCTAAACGTCGTGGAAAGACAGGATTTCCTCGCTGCATGGTAATATTTGGCCTTTTTTCTGAACTGACCAAAACAGATATTTCTCAGGGAATCGTGATTCATGATGTGGCCGTTATCCCTTTTCAAGAAAAGACTGAAAACTTATGACTCATAGCACATGGAATTAGTAGAAGCGGACTTTAACCCGAAATTAGAAGTAAATTAAGTTTTTTTCGTAAAACCTACCGGGTAACTGTACCGGGTGCGTTTTATACGGTATTCAACGGATGACTTGGGGGACCAAAAAAACAAGTACAAATAAGTTAGGCGTTTGGCCAATGATGACAGACCTTAACAATAAAGATCTCGCCCCCTGATTAGCTAATGCAATTTGAGCTTTCTTGTAATTGGCCAATCAACGGCACTACCTGAAATCGCAGAAATCTGAAATCGCAGAAACCTGAAAACGTAGAAAATTTTCTGCGTTTTCCGGTTTCTGCGTTTTCAGACTTGAGAAGTCACGGAAAACGCAGAAACCTGAAAACGCAGAAACCGGAAAAGGCAGAAACCTGAAAACGCAGAAATCTGAAAACGCAGAAAATTTTCAAATCTTCGTTTATTCATATATAACAGTTATTATTTTTAATACGTTTTTTAATAAATTTCAATTTACATAGGGTGCGCCGTTATGTTTCACAAAAAAAAATCGGAAAATAGTGAAACATAATGAGCCGAGCGGGAAAACGTGAAATATAACGACGTAGGGCTTAATATATAAAGATGCATGTATGCATTGAGACTTTTCAGACTTTTCTGGACGGAAAAAATAGAATTCTCTGAAACTCACATATATGATCCAGTTTGATGCGTAGATCACCAGACATGTACGAGTACATCCACCGTCATGTCATCAACAAATACGTCTGTAAGTGTNTTGGTTCCCGACTTCATGCGTTGAACTCCTTATATCGACACTTACCACTTATATCCATTTTTCTACACATTAAACTGAAAAAATCATGCGTCAGATTCATCGAAAAAATTATGTGAATGATTCGCGTAGCAACGTTTCCACTCAACAATTTTGTACGAAAATAATTTTACTTTGTCATTTTTTTTTGTTCTAAATTCCGTGGAGGACTACGGGATTTCCTCGCGTGTTCATGTTTATCCACATTCTAAAATTCTGTCATCACAACAGATGATCTCGGGGGATCAACTAAGTGCTGGTCGACGTTTCCACGTCATCGAAAAAAATATTTTTTTTTTCACAAAAAAAGAAAACATGGCGATTTCGGTTGGGGGGTTTTTAATGTAGAGTGAAAAAAAAAACGCGCCAAATGTTATTTTCTTACACTAATATTGGTTCAGAAGCTTATTCCAATAAACATTATCACACATGCGAGACTTAAGAGCTTTCCAACCACCTAACTCCTTAATTACAATACCATCGAAAAACGTGTAAGCCGCGGATCAGGAGCCACATTTTTTTTTTGAATTAAAAAAGAAGCTCACTCTCATTTATGCTACCCAATTGTTTACGCAATTCATCCAAAAGGTACGGTCAGGAAGATATGTAATACCGTTTTTTTGTTGTGTTAAATGTGATAAGATAACTAGTTAGGGGGTCTATAATAAAAGTTGAGCCATATTTGACTACCCAAACCAATCTGCACTTTCCTCGTTTTAGGGTTAGGGTCAACGCTGTAAAATAAATTATTGTTTTTTTTTTCAAAAAACTCATCAAACTATGTCGAGTTAAAAGAACATTAACATTGGTTTCATAAAGATTTCGTAAAACCTAAACTACACACGCCGGCTCATTAACCACAAATTAACCATAATTGCGGAATTCATGATCATAATTTAATTTGATGAAATTTATCACATTAGCCATGTGTCCCGGACTCCAAGGTGTCTCGAGCGGTATGTTACATTAACGCAATCGTGAGTCATTAGTCATATGCAATAATAAATATACAGAGCAGATATTGATTTCTCGGTATGAAATACATGTATAAAATAATTTAATGTCTTTTATATATTATTCTTCAACATTCTGTTTCACTTTTGTAGATTTAACTTTCAGACTTAAAAAATATATTTGGAAAATAGGTACCGGGGTGAGGCATAGGCCAAATTTATCAGAGAATATAACGAGCTATATTGTATAACTTACATATGTTTCGTATGTAATACATAGTATTTACAAGAGATGTAAAAGTTCTGTTCTAAATTACGCGTTTTTGAACGTTTTTTCAAATACATGGAAAAAACGTTCTAAATTGCCGTTATGATCTGTCTCGTGATGTGAAAATGGCCGAGAACGGTGTTCTTGCGTTCTTTTGTTCTATCAGCGTTCTCGTTCTCAAGTTATGCGACATAACAGAATTTTTACATCTCTGTAATACATATGTAGAAATTTTTTTCTGTGAAAATACAAGTTTTTTTATGTCCAAAATGATTTAAACTTTTAGGGTGGACAAATAACAAAAAGAGACCCCTAATTTAAATTGATAACCTCTAAAAAACTGACGAATTCACTGATTTTGATAAAAAATTTGTTTTCACATTTGATGACATAACAAGAAACAATATGTTGATTGGCTGTTCTCATGAGGAGAGCCAATCAAAATTAAGCAACAGTACGTCATGACGTACTTTATGACGCGTCACTTTTGTCCAAACACAAAAAATGCTCTAAAACATAATTTAGCTTCCATAAACTTGCTGTGAGTTCGGTTATTGAATTGAATTGATCAGATTAGAACATATTACAAACGTTGAACGAAACGTACGTTTACCAAGTTTCTATTTCAAATATTTTTTTGTGTGTTTATTATTAATGTTACGTTAATGAGGTAAGTTCATTGATGTTTTGACCTTACCGAACTCATCTAACCAGCCCCTACGATCTTGATAGGAAACGTGATGCAATTGTTTTTGAGATTTACTTATAAGTAGGTGCTCGGTTAATCATTTTAGTGCTTATTGCCATGACAGTTTTGTACAAATACTTACATATCTTTAACATAATGCGATATTAAGTAGGTGTTTGTTACCATTTCCGAATCATAACAGTCTCGTTTATCCACGTATCCTACAGTTTTTTTTCCAACCTTTGAACTTATATTCCAAATAGGGTGAAAAACACAGTAGCAAAAATGATTTGTATCCCTTATTAAAGATAGACACCAAAGTTGTGCAAAAACGGTACCAGTACTGTAGTACTACTGTTCGCAGAACAAAATTCATTTTTCCAGTAGCTGGAGCCCCATAACTTATGGGCCATAAGGTTAGTAAGAAAATTTCAAAATGTGCTAGTTGGCAAAAAAACTCGAAACTCGAAAAAAAACTCGAAACTCGAAAAAAACTCAAAACTCGAAAAAAAAACTCGAAATTTGAATCTTTGTTTTGTGCCTTTATATTCTATGAAATTCAGAATCGAGTTGATGAAAGAAAAAATTGTGTTTTAAGACTGTAAAAAGTGCTTTTCTTGTCAGTTTATTCGAAATAAAATCCGCTTATACGTGAATACCTCCTGAAAACGTAGTTTCGTCATTTTCACTCAGTATTTTCAAAACAATTTAGACGTCAAGAAATATAAAAACACATCTTTGATAGCAGTGTTTTGATTCGAGATAACGCTACGTTTTTGTAACAACCCATATTAGGACTGATTTTTCATTTTTCAAAATTGAGACCCGAAAAGTGATCAAAACTCGTATTTTTTTCGTTTAAGATGTTGTTTTGTATGCAGATGTGTTTCTACAGTTACTTTGTTAGATAAGGGTTATATTATATCGGATCTAGCCTTTTCAACGTCTGAACATTTCACTACTCAAATGTTATGCCAACATGACAAAACAACAAAATAACAAACGATTAACCTCATATTTGTACATGCCGGTAAAATGAAAAGAATACGCGAATAATTGCTGTGGATAATATAGATATACCACGTGGATTTATATTACGCAGTTCACGAAAAATACCGCAAAAATGTGGGGATAAAAAGCTAAACATGAAAAACATTAAAAAAAACGCGTTTGATTCGTACCGTATGAAACAGATGAATTGAAAAAATGGGTTAAAAGACAAAGCAAGTTTTTGTGAAACATTTTTAGGCCCAAATTGAAAATTTTGTTTTATTCGATTAACTCGGTCACGGATTTGGTGTCATTTTCTGGCAGGACGCGAATTTTATTTTTGCGATGTAACACAAACAAAATGTAAAAAAGCTCGTACCAGGCCAAGCTAACTCTTATGTGGGTAAAAAGTCAATTCATTTTTCAAAATTTTTGCCAAAAAATGAAAAGAAGTTGGCTTGGATTTGTGTTAGTTTTAAAGCATGAAGTGCGGCTTTTTAGAAAAGTATCAAAGGCTAACGCTAGTGGTTAAAAAATCATCGACATGCCAAATACTGTCTTAAACAGGGATTCAGTTTTGGATCTCAAATTCAAAATTTGAAAAAAAAATTTGCAAAAACTTTAAGGATTGTATCAATGTTAAAACTGAGTATTATAACGCTACATCGAACACTTCTGTATTGAATGAAAAATATACATAAAATTGTTTAACAGTTTACCACGTCGGATATCCAATATAAGCCCGCATTTGACTTCGTGATTACTGCTCAGACCACTAACATTCTAAGAAACCTACTTGTGTTCAAAAGTGGATTTTCAACAAAAAAGAAAATTACGAAAATATTTTTTTGCCTCTCGAACTAAAGCTTAGCCTACAATGAACAACCCGAGAAAAAAAAGCTGAAATTCTCCGAGACAGTCAGGTCATACGACTGATGATAAAAAGGCCACTTGTCGGACACTTACTCAAAGTCAGAAAGAAAGCATAACACCACTTTTCGACAGGAGAAAGTTAATTTAAAAAGAAACACACAGACGGAAAATCACGTTAGTTTTGCGTGTTTAAGATTTTTATTTTTGTTTTCTTGGCAAACGCGATGATGACCTAATTATTATTTAATCTTTGCGTTGGTGGGTCAACTCTTAAAGAATTTGTTTTTTTCGCAAAAAAGTTAATTCATTCAAGTTCACTGCGGGCTTCTATTTTAAATTTTTAACTACTGGAGTGCGTCCGATACTTTTCCGCAAAGTTTGACAAGTTTCAAAATGTATTTATTAGTAGTATGCGTCGCATCAAATATGTTACAAAAGTACAAAAATGGTAGATTTGAGACTTTTTCTGACTTTTTTTCTGAAAACTATCCTATTCGACAAACGTTTTTTCTGCTGTCGAAAAATTATAAAAAAACTGCAAGTTTAGGCGCTAAAGAACAAAAAGATGAAATATAGGGTACATATGTATATTAAATAGGGACGCTAATTCTAGAATATGAAGAAATTTTCGCAGTCACCCTTTTTCGTCATATTTTGTATAATACAAAATTTGATATGATTATTTTAACGTAGAACAACGTGGGAGCAAATTGATCAAGATAACTGCGCGAACGGTGCATGACAGTTATCCCGTGCAATATTTATTTGAAAATCATCACTTAACAGTACGCCGATAAATATTCATATCCGATTAAAAGTTTTTAGTTGAAACGTTATACCGGAAAGGATCTTATCATGGCAGCGAGTTTTTTTTGTAATTTATCATGTTCTTGGTGGTCTAAGCGTTAATTTTATATGTGGAGTTAGTTTAACATTTAACGAAGATTTCGATCATTATTTTATAAACTTATGATGGCAAAAATCAGATTTTGATTGCAATTTGAGGAAGTAAATTAGTCGATATCCGTCACATTGTTTACCTGTGTTGAGAATGTTATCTTAATTAAATTAACCTCGGGCCATGTATTGTTAAACATAAATATGAGCATGATAGAGATTATCCTAGAGAAATATTTTCACGGTACGAACAAAAACAGGGTTTGTGCATTTCAGTAAAAACAAACTTTCAGAAAAAAAAAAATATTAAAAAATAGGTGGAATATTTAGCGCGCGAAACAAGTGGCTCAATATGGTACCGTGGCGCGTGTGTGATACTCGTTTTTCATGGTGCCAGGCGGTTAAAAAAATGGCCCACGCGTCTATTTACATCAGTTTGTACTTTTACAACTTCAATTGAACCTTGGCCTCATCGTCAACATTGCCGTCCGCACTTCATTGAACATTTAAAACAAGATTCCGACCCACTTGGGCTATTTCCGTTTAAATTTTTAAATCAATTTCCCCCCTTTCTTACAAAATACGCAAAATCAATCTTACTGCAGCAGCTTGAGCTTTTTAAATTAATTTCATCTATTATATTTTGACATGTACAAGATTTGAAGCTATTACACGAGCATATTAGGGACGAGTTTTAAAAATCTAAACTTTCAGTGCCAGCAAAAAAATAAATAAAATAAAATGGCTGGGACGTAAAATCGAATAAAGTTCGTTTTGCTCCATTATAAATGAATCATAGTTTTGAAAAAGAGTTGACAACCGAATTGAATTTTCCGGTTGGCGAAAGTGACAAAACGCCAAAATTGCATATAAAGCTCAATTTTGATACCCGAAGGGGCTTTAATGCAAAATTAAAATTATTCACTCAATAGGAGAGAGGGGCCCCCGAGCCGAGCGTAAACTCAATTTGCACGAAAAGTTAGATATAGTTTTTTTACTCTTTATTTTTTCGTGGAAGATTTGAATAATCTTTGTAACCGCGATTTCTCGCGCGATTGAACCGGCACCTGCCAATCGGTTAAACCGCTATGCTCAGCCGGTGAGCCACCGTAAAGGCCCGGTAATAGCGTACGTTTATAAAATAAAATAATGTCGAAAAAGAAGCAGGGTTTCACAAAAAGCCCCGTTGATAGTTTTATTTTTAGAATATTACGCGTGGATAATTCTGGAGGTACTCTATTTGACCCAACAAGACTGCCCAACAAGACCCAACAAGAGATTGTATTTTAGTAAGCTAAAAATTGAATTTAAGGCGGTACGTATTACCGTTTTTACTACGAATTGAACTACGAGTAATTAAGGACGGAACATAAGCGTTGTTGACAAATATCCCCCTTTTACGCTTAAAAGGTAAATTGAAAAGGTGACTCAGACCAAAATAAGCTAGAAAGTTTCTAGTAGAAACTGAAAGAGAACATTATAGTTGAAGTACGGTTGACAAACTCAAGTAGTAAAGAATTAGTTTTGTTTTCGTATTTTTTTTGTGTATTTCCGGCCCTCAAGGGTTTTATGGAAAGTTATACCGTGTGTGAATAGTTTGAATTACTGCCAATCCATATAAGAGCGTTGAATTTTGAGGAAGTTTGTTAGTATTATCAACGTTAGGAGTAAAAATCAAGACAGCGACTAACAAAATAGATATGTCACATACCGTATGTCCGAAGATTACCAGTTAATCGGATAACTGACGGTTATAACTTGTGTTTTTAAAAAAATGCAAGCCATTATACACCAGTTGAGCCGTTTTGTTTTCCCGTTCGTCCTGTTATCTTTCACTTTTTATCAAAATATTTTCCAGGATAATCGCCTAAGCACTACGCCGTTATCTTTCAATGTTTCGTATTCTATCACTTTTTTTCATTTGATATTGAAAGATAACGATACACCTGGTTTGTCTTATTTAAGATTTAAGAATTTCTGGAAAAATGAAAGCTAATATTGACAGAAAAATTGCAATAAATTACCAACTCGGAAATACTTGAAACATCTGTGTTTAGAGGGTAAATGATTTTTATTATAGGAAAAAGCAATTGTTGACCATGTTCACTTCTAGCACTAAGACACATCATCAACGTTCATTACTTAGACTGTTTTTTGGGAGCCCTTCCGGAAACCATTACAAAAATATATTTTAGGTCAAAATACATAAAGTATAACAATAAATTCGAGTGAATACTTAAGTGACTTTACCATGCGATAATTTATTCACTAATGATTCCTATTTGCTGCCGTTTTTTGGTACAGTTACGAAATACTAGAGGCTTAACGTAATACTTGTATCAGAAATCGTACAAAAATACTCGCTGCTGTATTATACGTTAAGCTGTCGATTCAATAAAAAAAAAACGATTTCAATTAAAATAACGAACCAAATAATATCCGGCTGAAAAATGGAATACGGGTCGGAAGGTTTAAATACGGTCATTTTTTTAAATATTACACTATTGTCATTTTAGGGTACTTTTTATGGGATAGCCACTTTTTATGGGATTATTGACGTCCGAATTCCTGTTCGAATACTATGATTAGAGAAAGGAAGAGGAAATTTAAGACGGAAGAAATTGTATGTTAGTTTGAAGAGTGGTCGTGTCTGATAAAAATCAAAATGTTTGCATTTTTAGANAAATGATTTTTATTATAGGAAAAAGCAATTGTTGACCATGTTCACTTCTAGCACTAAGACACATCATCAACGTTCATTACTTAGACTGTTTTTTGGGAGCCCTTCCGGAAACCATTACAAAAATATATTTTAGGTCAAAATACATAAAGTATAACAATAAATTCGAGTGAATACTTAAGTGACTTTACCATGCGATAATTTATTCACTAATGATTCCTATTTGCTGCCGTTTTTTGGTACAGTTACGAAATACTAGAGGCTTAACGTAATACTTGTATCAGAAATCGTACAAAAATACTCGCTGCTGTATTATACGTTAAGCTGTCGATTCAATAAAAAAAACGATTTTAATTAAAATAACGAACCAAATAATATCCGGCTCAAAAATGGAATACGGGTCGGAAGGTTTAAATACGGTCATTTTTTTAAATATTTCACTATTGTCATTTTAGGGTAGTTTTTATGGGATAGCCACTTTTTATGGGATTATTGACGTCCGAATTCCTGTTCGAATATTATGATTAGAGAAAGGAAGAGGAAATTTAAGACGGAAAGTTAAGACGGAAGAAATTGTACGTTAGTTTGAAGAGTGGTCGCGTCTGATAAAAATCAAAATGTTTGCATTTTTAGATATAACATTATCTATCATATCAAGTACTAATATAGTAGTACTATTACCGTATGGGGACGCTCAGACTGTGAGGGTTACGTCAGAATAGCGTTACAAATCATAGGAAAATTTCTCAAAGCCTCACAGTCTGAGAGTCCCCATACGGTATACTAGTACTATTATAGTAGTATGTATAGTATACACCTCTGATTCAACGATTGGTTGGTTTTTTTTGTGTAGGTTCGTCGCGAATTCACCTATCCCTACATCGCGTTTATCATAGGCGGATTTTTTTTTCTTCGGGGCTGCGGAAAAGAAGGCAGCCTTATCTAGAAATTTTGACCTAATAAAATACTACTCAGTGTTTTACATGAATTTCCGCCGTTTTTTCTTTAGTATTTTGTAGTAAGCCAAACTCGGAAATTCATGTAAAACGCCTAGTAGCTAAAATTATGAGCACATCTAGCTATTATCGATCATCTGTTGTAAATCACTTTTTTTGCGGAAACGTCATAAATTGTTTATAGCCGTACATGGGCGAGGTACTACAGTAAACCAGGAACTCATTTCGAAATTCATCCGTCTTAATTATGTAAACGAATCAAGACTGGAACCTCGCATTATGTATATGTCCGCAAAAGGAAGAATTATACAAATTAGTGAATAATTGATTTTTGTACCATTTCAAGCAAAAAAAGGACTCACAGGAAAAAGAAAGAAAGAAATGATCATCACATACATCATGAATTCGGCGTGCATTTCATTGAATTCAAACGGAAATTATTATCATCATCCGTCTCTCGAGTTTTTTTTTCTTATTTAAAAACTGTACGACGTTAGGGCCACTTGTCGTCGAGCTCATACTTAGCCCCTTCAAAAATACGAACGCGTAAATAATTCATCCGATACGTTTTTTTCTCTTCATGCCGGCTGGTTATTTTCGTATCGAATGGTTACGGGCCTTGGATCTACCGGAATTTGATTTGCACGGGACGGCTATTACGACAATAATGAAAACTGGAACACGTTTTTGTGACATTGCCGACAATTGAAGTTCAACTTCAAAGATTACGTTCATATTCTTTGAATGAAGCGCTCCAAAATGCGGCATAATTGAATCAAACAAGTAAAAAAAGAGCCTCGCGGACCAATAAAATAGATCCAAAATTCAGTATATTCATTTTTTCGTTATGAAACCATTTCCATAATGTATGTACAATATAGAATCGGTAAAAAAATGTATAATTTTAAAATGAGTGGGGTACTTTCGCGACCATTTGTTTGGTTTGGTCGCGAATTGTTGTTCAAAATTTGGTTTCGCGACCAAATGGTCCCGAAATGACGATTTAGGTGAGGTTTCGCGATCAGTATTTTAGGTGGAAAAAAAATTCGCGAAACCTTGTCTTAAATATCATTTTGCGACCATTTGGTCGCGTAAATTTTGAACAATGATTCGCGACCACATATGTGGTCGTGAAAGTGCCCTTCACCTTTTTCAAACCGCCAGTTCAAAAATGTTCCAGAATAGAATAATTGAACCCCGCAAAATACGTTCCAAAAAATTGAAAAATTCAGGAACATCAACTAAGACGTTGATTACGGCCATTCGTGTGAAAATATAGTGATTAAAAACCCAAAAATGTTCGTCCGTCTTTTTTTTTTGAGAAAGTACCAGTTTATCTAAATAAGTTCGATCCAGTTTTCGTGAAAATTGTGGGACGATGAGTCAAAAACTTATGCATTTGCTCACAAAAGTCGGCAGTACCTTACGTCATAAAAATTTAATAAAAGGCAAGATCTTGACGCCCGTGAAATTGCTTCCCAAATAATACCATCTATTTAGTCTTTTTCCCAGTCCAGAAAAAATAAATCAATTTGCTTTCTTTTTAGAAGGACCTGTTTCCGTCTTATTCCAATATTTAGATTAGGAGAAGAAATAATAAAATGTGAAAGACGGAAATCATGATATGCAATTTGGATTCCTAAAAAGGTTGGTTTTGAACGGATGTTTGAATAAGGCGTTATGAAGTCCGACTAAAACGCCAAACGATAACCGAATACTGTTTTTTCTCGGAAATAGAATTCTGTCACGATTTTTAATTGACTATTTACCACAAGTACTCAATAAGTACTTATTCCGCATAAAAAACCAATGAAACGGCCTATGACAATTTCAATCTAACTTAATCGCAAATTTAAAATCCACCAGGTGGTGTGATAGGAATTGATTACGTGAATACACGGCACTGGCTGAATCGGTATAACTTATACCGTATAAGGTTCTAACTGAAAATAATTTTACTATGCTTGAATTTTGTACCAATGAATCAGTAAGTGAAATTCAGACGGTATTCAAATCAAATTTTGGCAACTTTTTTGCTCTCTATCGCCAAAATTAGTTGATTTATTAGTATTATTTTTTGCAAATGGCGGAAACCAGATTATATTTTCAATTTTTTCTAACCAAACGGAAAGTCTCAAATCTCCCAATACACTTATCCCAAGTTTGAAACAAAGTATGACGCGGGCGACAAGTAGCATGTGGGACAAAAAGTCGAAATTGAAAGTCCCCCCTCGTGTCACTTACAAGTGTTCGGTGGAATAAGCTGTGTCCCCTAGTATTTTGGGTTACCGTACTACCGTAAAACAGTGTATGCTTCCGCACGTAGTTTCGCAAAAATTCGAACACAACAATCAGCAAAGAATCTTTAGTCCTGCGACTCTTGAAACTTACGAGAACATTATTATTTTTTATCATAACTACTCTTATTGTATTGAATTATAACTACTGTATATAAATCTTAAGAGTTGAGTATGACAAATGCCTTAAGGGTGGGGTTACTCCAAGTGGACTATGTAAAAAATACTTGATTGCAAGATTCATTTTCACATATCAGACATTTTTGCACAGAAAAAAAATCGGCGACACTAAGAGAGAACAAAATAAGCCATAACCACCAAAAAAAATCAATTAGGGCACTTAAAACGTGGAGAAAAAATGGCTCATTTGGAGGCCTTAAATCAAATTTATTACGTGACAGGGTGAACTTGAGCCAAAACTGGATAAGCCCAGTACAATCCACTTTTAAATTTTACGTCGAATGGCCAAATTACTTTTTTTCGAAAAAAATTGGTGGTTATGGCTTATTTTTTTCTCTCTAACAAACACATGGTGCGCAATTATTTTGATGATTAAGAGTATTTGAGGCCCAAAGAGACCATAACCGGCATAGTTCTGACGTCACGGGACGCCAAAAGACGTTTACGAATAAATAACCGGTAATTCTAATTGCAAATTCCATTATGGTTTCGAACCCAAACTTAAATTTGAGAATTTTCCTCCTAAAAAGCACTCTTTAACAGTGATTTTTCACATTATGACACAGGACATTATTACAAAAAAATCGTAAATATGGACATCCTAATATCAACAAAATGGAATCTTTTCGTCCCCTACTTTGCACGGATGTCAATTATCCGTTTTCCCCCAAAAAATGTAAATATATGTAGCACGTGAATAAGTATGTCGAACGTTTAGAATTCCCTGTCAGCACTTTTATGCGCAACGCCAGACAATTCAACGTCGAAAATCAGATTATCAAGACAAAATCCCACTTTTCAAACGTTTTTTCAACATTTTTTTTTTGGTTTCATGGTTTTGGTTAGTACGTGTCTTTGATAGTGATGTAGCTAAATGCGATTATCGATAGTGATTTTTTATACAAAAAATGTGGAACATACATGGTAATTTCACACATTAATTTTCTTGAAATAATTCAGGCGTGTTCAAGATTTTAGAACCGTTCTTATTATTTTCTGTACCATATGTGACATTTGATATATTTTACAAACTCAACTTTTTAGTAATGAGTTTTGAGGCGACTTTAATTTCAAATACTTATATAATTTCAAATACATAAATCTTGGGGCTACTTCGTCTCGACTCCGTTTTTTCGAGCCCGCTCAAAAAAAAGAAGAGAGCGAGTTTAGGCGCGCGCCCTTTCATGCTATATTTTACGAAATTTGTATTTTGCGGCCGTTACACAAACAAAAATAAAAAAAATACAGGAAAAGCAAGAAAAAGTCATTTGCGTTATATACCGTGTGTTCATGCTAAGACTGTCGCGGTAATGTCAAAATAACGTTAAAAATTGTATGAAGATTGCTCAAAGCCCGACAGTCTGAGCTCCAGCACACGGTACATCTATGATTAAATTCATATTAAAATATATACATCTAGAGGAAACCGCGGATAACTCCCGCAACCTCCTAACATGATGAAAAATTTGATGAACCAGTTCATAAAATATCGGGTCATAAAAAAGTAAAGTGTTGAAGTAGGACCTTAAAACGTCACACTTTTGAAACTTCTTCATTGGAAAAATATACTTTAAAAACGTGTTTTTTAAGTTTTCATGGACGACCCGCAGGAGTTAAGTGAGGTTCATTCAGCATTGAAATTCATTCCCAAAGAATGGCCAATTTGAAAGTGGCAAAGAAGGGTATATTATTAATTTGCTTTGTTGGTCATTTTTTATCATTTGTACAAGTGTCCTCATCTTGCTTTTTGAGTTTAACGACAAATTTTGAAATTCATGTTGGCCACAAAATCATGTTCTGCGTACCGAATGACTCCTACAGGCACGGTTTGAATTACGTTAGAGCATAAATTGAATAACGTCTAACACCAATAAATGAAAATGTACAGAAGGGTGAATGACACAGGGTGCGCAGTTAACCGCCAAGTTAGGAGGCCGCAATGGGTGGCGGTTAACTGCGCAACCTGTGTGTCGAACCTAAGTCGATGAATTACACCTCTTTTGTACCATATCTGATAATTTAGGATCTAATCTGACCACGCGTGGCCACGAAAAACTAGAGGGCTGGGAACGATTTTATTGTTTGCATATTGGATTAACCGCGGTCCGTCTTAAAACAAATTCTAACTGTAACCCATAGCCTATGACTCATAGGCTATGAGCCATAGGGTCAAAATAAGACAAAATGTCACAAAAATTGATGAAAATTTCAATTTCTGGAATACTAATTTCGAAAAATGTATGCTAATTTCCAAAAATGTTATAATTTATGACTCATAAAGTATGATTTATAAATTCTGACTTATAAACTATGACTCATAAATTATGACTCATGAATTATGACTCATAAATTATGACTCATAAATTATGACTCATGAATTATGACTCATAAATTATGACTCATAAATTCTGACAAATAAATTATGACTCATAATATAGCAAGATCAACCGCCAAATCCGCGGTCAAGCTAATAGGAGTAACTCTTTTTTTTAGATTTAATCTGATGAAGATATAATTGGTCGAAAAAATTTCATTTTTTGTAAAGTTCCTCATAAATATTGGACGTTATCCAGTTTATATAATTTAACAATTTAAAATTTCCTCCGCTCATCGGTGTTTGTGACGGCATTTGTAATCCAACCTGATTTCAAAGGCGGTGGTCAACTCATACACGGCTTAACTCCCAGAAGCGGTTTCTGGATCTCCCCTGATAATCGTAATGTTTTTTCATGGAACGTTTGGGGTTATTAGAGATCTAATAGTGTTTTTGGTGCAACAAAGTAGCAGATGGTTGATTGCCAGTCTCTAAGCGGTTAAGCTCAAAATGTTCATAATCGTATTTTAGCAAACTCAAATTCGTTTAAAATAGCTTGTTTCTAATAAACGGCATGGAAACTGTATTAAACCATAAAAACNCGTGAAAAGATGGGAAATGATTCCCGAAAGTTGGAAAAATGTGTACATGGCATTTTCAAATTGATGGAATGTATGCCTTGTCCACAATAACGTTTTCTTTTTCATGCATGTTTGTAAACAAATCGAGCAGACCACCCTTAAATTGCATTTTCGTAATTTCGGGTTTTATTTGTAAAGAACGCTACCTACCCGTCCTTTAACTTTTTAGCAATGAGTTTTGAGGCGACTTTAATTTCAAATACATACAGTATCTTATTTGTATTTTGCTGCCGTTATACAAACAAAAATAAAAAAATACAGGAAAAGTAAGAAAAAGTCATTTGCGTTATATACCGTGTGTTCATGCTAAGACTGCCGCGGTAGTGTAAAAATAACGTTAAAAATTGTATGAAGATTGCTCAAAGCCCGACAGCCTGAGCTCCAGCACACGGTACATCTATGATTTAATTCATATTATAATATAAACATGTAAAAGAAAACCGCAAGTTTACTCCTGGAACCTCCTAACATGATGAAAAATTTGATGAACCAGTTCATAAAATATCAGGTCATAAAAAAGTAAAGTGTTGAAGTAGGACATTAAAACGTCATACTTTTGAAACTTCTTCATTGGAAAAATATACTTTAAAAACGTGTTTTTTAAAGTTTTCATGGACGACCCGCAGGAGTTAAGTGAGGTTCATTCAGCATTGAAATTCATTCTCAAAGAATGGCCAAATTGAAAGTGGCAAATAAGGGTATATTATTAATTTGCTTTGTTGGTCATTTTTTTATCGTTTGTACAAGTGTCCTCATCTTGCTTTTTAAGTTTAACGACAAATTTTGAAATTCATGTTGGCCACAAAATCATGTTCTGCGTACCGAATGACTCCTACAGGCACGGTTTGAATTACGTTAGAGCATAAATTGAATAACGTCTAATACCAATATATAAAAATGTAAAGAAGGGTGAATGACACAGGGTGCGCAGTTAACCGCCAAGTTAGGAGGCCTAAATGGGTGGCGGTTAAGTGCGCAACCTGTGTGTCGAACCTTAGTCTATGAATTACACCTTTTTTGTACCATATCTGATAATTTTGACTCATAATATAGCAAGATCAACCGCCAAATCCGCGGTCAAGCTAATAGGAGTAACTCTTTTTAAAGATTTAATCTGATGAAGATATAATTGGTCGAAAAAATTTAAGTTCCTCATAAATATTGGACCTTATCCAGTTTATATAATTTAACAATTTAAAATTTCCCTTCGCTCATCAGTGTTCGTGACGGCATTTGTAATCCAACCTGATTTTAAAGGCGGTGGTCAACTCATACACGGCTTAACTCCCAGAAGCGGTTTCTGGATCTCCCCTGATAATCGTAATGCGCACAACTAAAGGCTATGTGATCTAAGTTGGTTTTTCATGGAACGTTTGGGGTTATTAGAGATCTAATAGTGTTTTTGGTGCAATAAAGTAGCAGATGGTTGATTGCCAGTCTCTAAGCGGTTAAGCTCAAAAGGTTCATAATCGTATTTTAGCAAACTCAAATGCGTTTAAAATAGCTTGTTTCTAATAAACGGCATGGAAACTGTATTAAACCATTAAAACATGTTATATTTCTTGACTACACACCCTGCGCTATAATGTTACCACCCGATATTATTCAGATTATTCCGTTTGCCCTCTTATCGTGCAATTTTTCCAAAAATGAGGGTCGGTTTTTCTAAAAAAACGACCCCGAATATTACTTGTGTCTCTCTTAATACCGGTTTTTGATTTAACTGGCCATGT
>SCLG01000216.1:182022-206985 GCA_004367875.1 Oikopleura albicans
AAAAGCTTTTTTGGGCCTTTTTTTTTACTTTCTGGTGTGGTAATAATAATATTCTGGTATGGTTGGCATTTAACAAATGTTCAATATTGCAAGTTGAAGTTGAGGTTAAGTGATCGCTTAATTGTAATGTTCCATATGCCAGTGACATAAGCAGAGAGGAGTTAAAAACGTCAGTTTTTTAATATTACGACACCCGATGGGTTAGTATCGACACCAAAATTACAAGTTGAAATAATTTGATAGTACACCACAAACGAAATAATAATTCTAATAACCACAACGCATTCTATCGCTAATGAATGCGGACATTTTTTTTATCCAAAATTTTCCTTTTTTTGTAATTAAAAATAGTGCATTTTTTGATATTTAAAATTTTGCGTTTTTGTTTTCGTTTTTGCCCCTAATAAGTACATTGTTAGAGAGGAAAAAAAAGTAAAACGAGTATTGGGATTGAACCCGCACGGTTTTAGTTTCTGTGAGAGTTATTCGCGTAAAAAAAGTTTAACCCGGTGAAAACCTTCAGTCCTAAAACCGACGATAAATTTTTCGGCAAATTTCAAAAAAAAAATGTTTCAATGGACCAAAGGCTCTCTTGAACTAAGCTCCCGGCGTGAATATCTTGATTTTTTAGTTAAATTTTTCTCAAGATTTTTTTTTACTCTGTTGGCTTTAACAAAAACAATAATCCAATAACTTGATCTTCAAGGAAAATCATTCGCATAATTTTTGTTGAGATCACACATGGAATGTTCTAAAATTTAAACATGACTAAGTGATATGAATTTGTTTCAATTTCAGAATTTTCACCAAAAATTCCTTTCTTGATGAGTTAAGGAATTTTTAAGTCGTTGGGTTAGAAATGGATTTCCGCTTCCAAGGATTTACAGTAAACTAGTTTTTTTGAGACAAATTGTTTCGAGCATTGTAAAAAAAAAGGTAAAAAAAAAAATTACTCAGCGTGTCACATAAATTTTCGGTGCTTCTGTAGTATTTTCTAGATACACGCATTTTCTAGTATTTTCACTTGTCAACAATTGGACGCATTTTATTCCGTCCAGCCTGTAGACCATTTTGCATACTTATTACTTCAAATTTGCGTTTTACGGGTTTAGCTACACCATATAACGTATGTAAACACTGTAACTTCTGTAAATTTGAGAAGATTTACTCACAATCTAGAAAAAAGGTCGGATTTCGCCGACCCGGGGGAGTTTTTTGTACACGGCATTAACTAAATTTAAACTTTTGCGGCGACACTCATAATAATTGAACTGTTTATTCGATAAAGACTAAAATCGCCCACCTAGTACAATTATCATAATATCAAAAGCAAAACCAACTATACTGCCAGAATCATCTTCACGTTTTAATCTCAAGCAATGTGAGTTGGAATAGTTCAAATAATATTATTAAATTTAGACTAACCTCTCGTATAGAAAACAGACATGTGTTTAACGTGGGCCAATTGTACCCTTTCCCCATTTTTTTCGCATTTGTTTTATTTGAAAAGTAAAAAAAAACTATTTACAGGTTTGCCTCGGAAATCTTAAGCAGAGCACCTTTTTTTGTTGATTTTTGCCGAAAAAGTACGTTGAAAGTGAAATTCCGCCAATCGTTATGGCTAGCTTTTAATTGACTGTTTATTTTGAATGTTTCAAAAGAACAAGAGTGATGATAAAGGAACATTATCTACTCATTACGGTCACCTAACGTACACAAGTTAAGACTGATGATAATCATCTGTAGTTTTGATGTCAGTAACTGTTAGCTTAAATGGAAAAAAGGGAGGAAGCGTCTAAAATCAAAATTTAGACAAAAAATTGAAATACTGTGGTTTCTTTATATAGCACGGTTTCAAGTGGTATATCAGTTCAGAAACTTAACAATATCTAATACTTAAACTCGTAAAACGACTTTGTCGAATTATTTCGTCGGTTATTCATTTTTACTTTTTTCGAGTAAATCGTAAAAATATCTGTTTTGGGGTACTATTAATGAGACTTTTCAGACTTTTGCGCACGGAAAAAAATAGAATTCTCTGAAACTCACATATATGATGAAGTTTGATGCGTAGATTACGTTGGTGAAATAAAAAATTTGAAAGAGGAGACACGTTTTGGCGCTAGAGAGCATTTTCGAGGCCAAAAAGGTCCCTTCACTGTGGACCACTTACAGACGTCACGTGACGTCATAGGTCGAATTGTTTTGTGTCTGAAAAGTCTCAATCACCATCAATATGAGCCAGTATTACATTGAAAGTTCCAAATTGGAACAACTTCACGAGCAAAAAGTGAAGACTTAGAGACATTTTTTGATAAAAAGGTCCAAAAAATGCACATCTAGAGATACATTTGAAAATACCGTCTAAAAAGTGTTCATATCTAGAATTATTCATAAATTTTCGTAAAAAAACTGCCTATCTAGAGACCTGAGTTTACCACGGTGCCAATTTATTGCTTCTTTTCACGGGGTCAAATCCGTTTCATTCATATTTTACGTTACATATATTTTTAACGCAAAAAAACAAGTTTTTTATTTGTAGAAAGAGGAAAGACGACGACGTACAGTGCATATCAGTTCAATTGTTTGATCTCCGAAACAAAAAAAGAACGACTTTTCGATTTTACCTAACATGCAATCAGGCTCAAGAAGCCACACAACGAGTTACTTTATCAATTTACGATTAACTGGGTACTTTATTGGATAAAGTTTGTTGGCCGGATTTTACACGTACCCAGTTATGTTAAAAAATTTCATTTAAAAATCAGCCACTTTTTTCACTTTTAGTGGTAGGTTGATAAGTATGCGATTTACCGTGTCGATGTGCATAGACAATCGCGACTTCAACACAATGTGCAACATAACGGCGCATACCGTAGGCGGATTAGCTCGGCAATTGTTTGCCAAAACGGCAATTTTTGCCACAACGGCAAAATGTAACATAATAGTACAGATGGTGTTCACCGTATCGGGTTTTAAATATCGAGGCAGTTTCTCAAACATTTTCAAAGTGATTTAAAGGTGACGATTGAAACGAATACACACGGTAGACGGATTTTTTCACGTCTTTGTTTTTATTACTGCTAGCATTAAATAAGTTTTATAATTTTATTTCTGAATGTCTTCCAGCACTTTTTTTAATATTAGGATAATAAAAGAAATTAAATTAAGCTTAAATCAGTAATATTATGAATCACAAATCATAAGTTTCCGTGGCCTGCTTCAATTGGTTTCTTTGTGTCTGTTGGCGGACATATTGTCTAAGTTTGACCACAAATAATCAAAGTGAGTTTGCTCTTGGGCGCGATTCTATTTTCGGGCGGTCGCTGAGCGTTAAATATCCCAGTTTATATCAAAATTGCGTTAAATCATTTTCTTGTCATCCTTTTTTTTCGCCAAAAATTCAATTACAAATATATCATTCACGCAAATCGCAAAAAAAGAATGGAATAAAAAAAAATAAGCCTGAAAAATGGATTCAACCAATTTTTAAACTTCCAAAAACAGATTGAGTTTGTTAAAAAACTAAACGTGGTTAGAAATTATTAAATCTTGCGGCAGAACAGATGAAATAGACTCTTAAAATATTTATCCAACATCTCACCTATCAGCGCTGATTTTCGCATGATTAATAAAAATCGTATCAATTTAATTATACTAGAAAAAACTGCACGAGCTGAGCCGTTATGCTTACACTTAACTCTCAAGGAAAAATTTGTACAAATTGCCCAAATATGCCTTCAATGTATGAAAAACGACGAAACATTAGTAATCGGTGATTGACGGGTAAAATTGAATTGTATGAAAAATGATTTACACAGGGTGCGCCGTTATGTTTCAATTTTTCCCGCCAGTGCGGTTATGTTTCACTTTTTTGAGGAAAGATTTTTCCCAAATACATATTTTTATATGTTAAGCCCTACGCCGTTATGTTTCACTTTTCCCGCTCGGGCCATTATGTTTCACTATTTTTGTGAAACATAACGGGCTTCTCAAAAAACACATTCGTGTTTTTTCGCGGAAAAGTTTATTCGCAGAAAACCTTTCTCGCAGAAATTCGGCGAAAAACATTTTCTGCAAGATGCCTCATTAATCATGTAGTGGACTTCTAGTGTTTTCACATATATTATAGTAGTTAGATATGCGCCCGGCGCGCCGTTCTCCAGTGAGTCTTACGTAAACTTAGAACGCACATTTTTGACGCAACCTCTAAAGAACTAAGGTATATCTAGAAAACGTGTAAAATATTAACGTGTAAACTAAGAGTGATAAAAATGACTTCAAATCGATGTGTGAGTGTTTTTTAGCTAAATATTAATTTGATTTTTCCGGTATGCCGCAAAAAAATAATACCGTATGCGTTATTTGGACCCCGGATTTTTAGCAATTTGCTGAAACAAAAGATAAAAGATTCTAGATAATAAGAAAACAATTGTATCCTCAGAAACATTGATAGAGGAAATAATAAACTAGTGATAATATTTATTCAACCTCTGAAGTAATGCCTTGAACCGGTAAATGTAACGTCAAAGTAAAAATTTGGAATCCTTTAAAAGTAAATATTTTTCGCCTGAATTGCAGTTGTATTCGAGTGTTTACAAAAACGTAAAAAAATACTACTATGTAAATTCTTCCGGGCCGTTAGATAATTAGTAACGTTTACGTTCAGTCATTTCTTTTTTTTTTTCTGAAAGTCAGAAGTACAGCAAAAGTTTTCTTAATTTATTCAAACGAGTTGTTTTTTTCATAAAATTGAAACATTGGCCACTCATATCTTAAAAGTTTGAAAATATATAAAAAAAAGATGTCGTACAAATTATGTCGCTTACAATTGGCGTAAGCGTTAGGGCTTTTTTTTTTGTTTCTCAAACGACTTCCGGAAACGTTATGGCATTTTGAAAATGGCCGGAAATGGTCCTACATGAGTTCTTCTTTTTTTTCAAAATTTATCTTTTATGTTCATTCTTTTTAGGGACAGGCGAAATTTGACGACTTCAAAGGGACGCAATTATTCCACAAAAAGACGTCACTTTGCAATATTCCGACTGCTTAAAACGTAAAATTTTTAGATTCATTGGAGATTCCTACTGTATTTTTTCTTCAAATTTCATAATTTAATAACCGCTTTTGCAATCAGTACATTTTTCCAAAGAATGAAACAGTAATCCTGGAAAATTATTCAATTTTAACGTCAGTTCCAATTTAGCAATTATGTTTTTCGAATAGCCAGGTTTTTTTGTTATAAGAATTATTATTTAAAAAAACTGTTTTTTTATTAATAAACGGAAACTATTTGAAAAGCTGTATTTTGCGGAAACTAACTTGGACTGAGGTTTTTTTGGCTCATAAGGGTGAAAAATTCCAGAACAATTTTCGGGAAGTCTGATATTAGGTTGAATTAATTGTTCGCGTAACAAAAAAAGGAACAAATTGTTATTTGTTTTTTTTGGCGTTGCTATGGCAACGCGGCCAATCAAAATTGGCAGCACGAGACAATTAAAGCGTTACGCGGACAACAAAAGTCGGGAAATTTTCGGAAAACACTCAATATTTTCCTCAGTAAAATGTATTGTTGACGATTTAATGAAAAAATCATTTAAATAACAAATACAATTAAAAATGTTCAAAATTCATTTTTTGTTTTCTCTCTCTCATGTGTGAAATTTTTCATATTTTAAAAGCAAAAAATATGACTGTTATAACCATAACTAAGATACCAACGGCAAATATGACAAAAAGCTTCATCTTCTAATTGAGCAGCAGGTAGACTTTTGTTTTTTATCTGTTTTTATTTTTTCAACTTTTTGCGTGTTCTCTCTGATCTCTCAAATTTTTTGTGTATCGGCTCTCAGCGGCTAATCAAATGCGGTAAATAAAAATTTTTTTTGGCGTTTTTCAATTTGATAAAAAAAAGTGCAGTCAATTGATAGTTACTGGGTTAAAGTTCCTGTCGACCTCGGCAAGCTTGACAGCGTCGTCGCGTACACCGCGTTCTCCTGCCTCAGTAGAATCAGGACGCCCTCTGGCGGAGGCAGGTTAAATGGCCGCGGTGGTGCGCGTGAGTTGGAGCCTCGAGTGTTTTCGATTTTATTTTAACACATACCAATTTCATCAACTAAAGACGGGATCGGTTCTTCTTCGTTGAAAAAAGTTGGATATAACTTCACAATCAATTTTTTGATATCCTTTCTAAAAGGCTCCACTTTCATTAATAACTTAAATTGAGACCATAATGGTTAATTTAACCTCATTTCTATACGTAATTTCTTCTTTTTACCGGAAGAATCGTATGAATATTTTGCTTGAAAATATTTACCGCGAAACCCGTACCGCGATTTTTCGGAGACACCTTTTTCGAAGAAAACTTTTACGGAAGCTCAGATACATGTGAAATTCCTCCAAAAAGGTTTAGGTCCAAGAACCCTTTTTTCGAATAACTTTTTATTCGAAAAACGTATGGTGCGAATTATTGCCACTTGTTATGACCGCATAACTTAAAAGTTTCCTTCTTAGTACTGTTGAAATTCAACAGTTGAATATTTGTGTATTCAAAATGTCCAAATCTTTTTGTGCCAGAAAAATAAGAATATATTTCTATAATAATCATTATCAGGTTGATGTTTTCACTTTTCAAAATTTCACAGCAAAAGAACTTTTCCATGTTCAAAGATTTTTTCTCTCTGAGAGAAAAAAACGAAGAACATAAGTGGCAATTTATTGCCACCAAATCGCCTAATGGTGCCATGAGGTTAGGCAAAATTATTTTTTGCATTAAAATTTAGTGAAGTTATATAATAATTACGATAGCCTATCGTAGATAGGTGTTATTTGAGCGAGTTATTCATTATGTTATTCATAAGATTACTTCATTTTTTGTAGAAAATTTTGGATAAAAGACATAGAAGCTACTAGGGGGATTACCTAAAGTAAGGGCCACTTTCTCAAAAGCCACTTGTAGATACTTTTGAAAATCTGGAAACAAAATTCCCGTAAATATGGCCATTCTTATTTTACGAAAAGTTGGTGGGGTCATTGAGGACTGTTTCAACAAACAGGGTCTCCTTATACGCTATGTTGATGTTTGAAGGGCATATGTGGAAGTCTGAGTTTATACAAAGCTGAAATGGTAGACTTTTTCCACCTTTTCCGGATTTTAGTTTCTCCGGCTTCTACCAAATCAGACTTCTACCATTTCCGCAATTTACTTTTTCAGCCTGCTCCAATGTGTGTGCGTGTGTACTTCCCCCTAAGAGTTAAGTTTTAATGCTAACCGGAAAAGCAACGTCAAATCATAATTACAATATCCTTAACAGCAAAAAAAAACGTTTGACAAATCAGAGCCGATAAATGTTATCGCCGTCGCTGGATTGCTGGCGGATTACTAATAAGTCGTGTCAGGCTAATTCACTTGACTTGATTTTTTTTTCTGTTTCGGACAAATGAAAATAGAATTACTTTTCTGAGGCCAAAAAAAAAAGTTCGTTTTGTCTCGTTGCCTCGTGCCGATTTATTATGGGAAATTAAATCAAACGAAGGCTCTCCTCCTTGTGAAAAAATATTATGATTAAACGTCTTCCAGTTTTTTTTTGGTACAAAAAACGATAAAATAAATTAAATTTTTTCATTTGTAGATGTAATGACTCAAAAATCGTGTGTCGACATAATTTTTTTTTAGTCAAAATCAGATTTTGTACGTTCATTTGTCTGTTTTTGAAAAAATGGGTCGTGCCGGCAAAATTTAAGCGATTAAACTCCAGAATAATAAATTACTAAACACGTACGCCTAATTTTTAATTAATTAACGTACGCCAAAAAATAACTACGATGTTTTGTCGGTGAATCGGCACTGACTGAACTGGTATAAACTGAACAATCGAATACATCCCATGTGCATTTATCAAGTCACTTTTGAGATCAAAAATCGGCAGGATCGAAAAAAAATTACCTGATGAAATTTATATCTTGAGATTTTCAAAAAATGTAAAAAACAGGGATCGGCATAATTCATAAAAACAGACATCTCGAATTGGCAGCCAACTGCCGAGCTGCTGAACTCGGAAGCTCGACTGGGCACCCATCTGCCAAAAAAAAAAAACAGAAAATGAGCTGTGTTAAAATGGCCTGTCGAGCTGCAAAATTGAAATGAGTCGTGCTGTACTGGTCTGTCATGCTGAAAAATTCAAATGAGCTGTGTTGAACTCGCATGTAGAGTTGGATGAACGAAATGAGCTGTGATGTGCTGAGCTGGCCTGTCAACCCGAAAAATAATATTGAGCTGTGTTGTGCTGGCTCTCGAGTCTAAAAAACATGAGCTGGCTTGTCGAACTGCCCAGTCAGCTGTCGAGCTGGGAAGGCCAGCTGGCTGTTGCTGAGCTTTGTATAATATAGAATACATAAATTCTCAAACTCGTGGGCGCTGAGGAGCTCAAGCTCTGCATGGCTTAAACCATGTGTGGTTGGAAAAATGAAGAATATGAACAAATTTGACGAATATGTGTAACTTTTTGGTTCTATTTATTCAAATTCATAAAAGTGGCCCTTTGTAATTTCGTACATCGGTATTAGCTGATCAAAGCTACTATAGTATAAAAATGGCGTGTTTTATTTTGTGAATTAATGCTTGAACAAAGGATTAAAAAGGTCGCAGCAAACCACTTTGACGGCTGCTAAATAAATGTGTTACATTTTAAATTTAACCACAATGGCATAAAATTGTTTCATTTTTTCCATCAAATAATAAGTTACACCCTCTAAAAACTTTCCAGAGTACTTATCTTTTTATTTATAACGAAATTGTGAACTATTATGTAAAACACGGTTTGAATTTGTATTAAGCACAAACTAGACAACGTACAATGTAAATGAAGAAGTACACCAAGTGCGCCGTTATGTTTCAATTGGTTTGAAAAATTTTCGAGCTTACACACACTTTGTGTTTTGAGTTTAATTATGAGTCATTATTCATAAATTTAATTATGACTCATAATTAATGAGTTAAATGTCTTTCACCTCCCAGAGGACACTTAGTCCAATTTTGGACTAGATTTTAATACACCGCTTAAGGGTTTATCCGGCCACTTTCATGTGTGGCCGGGTAAGCGAACGAGCGGGAAATTTTTTGGAAACGATCATGTAACTCATTTTTGTATTCGAAACCCTAAAACATGTTGTGTCTGGTTGACAATTCACAGCAAGACTTTGAGAAAGACTTATTTGTCCAACTCAGGGAAAAACACAAGTAGGAAAATGGCCGGAAAAACCCATTTGTCAGAATAAACTAAAAGCACAAGTGGCCGGATAAACCCTCANGAAAAACTTTTGGGAAAAAAAGTGGCCGGATAAACCCTTAAGCAGTGCAATGCAACTTTTTTTTTCAAATGCAAAAATTGGGATGCTAGCACGTCAAAAGTGACCCTTCGGAGATAAATTGTAACGTTAAGATCGTTTATACCGTTTATACCTAAAGTAATAATAATGTTTAGAAAACTCCATTTCAACAGGCAAATAGCCAAAGACTAATTTAAGACGCAGTTAAAAAAAATATAATTATGAAACACTGTTTCACTTTTGCTTGATTCGAAATTTTAGAGCAAAACTAAATGACGAGTTAGTCAGGCGTGTCGAGTGCGTTGGGTCACATTCAGTTTCTATGCATGTTGTTTTTTGTGCTGGAATTTTTTTGTTTTTACTCTACGTTTAGGGTGCCCGCGGTTAAACTTGGCAGTCGTCAAATCACTTTGAAAGTTCGTGCCTCTGATACATAATTTTTCAATTGGGATGTTATAATGAAATTTTTTAACTTGCAAAATGAGCAAAAATGCGCTCATTTTTGAATTTTTTTTTTTTCGAGACATACACGAAGTTGTATAAGAAGTTTATAATGTAAATTCAGGGACCAATAAACGAATTCAAATAGTGAAGCGTTTGGCCAATGACGTGAGAAATTAACAAAAAGTGGCTCATCTGTTTTACGCTGATTGGCCAATGCGCTTGAAGGTCTCTCGCAATTGGCTAACGCTCATTTTTGTTAGGATTATTGGGCCCCGAATTTATCAATTAAACTCCTTTCGAATAGATACATACTGTATTTACACTGTGTTTTTAAGAATTTTTTTCTTATCTTACTAAAGTGTCATTTTCGAAAACTTTTCAGTCTGAATGCATAAAACTTTTAACTTCTTTTTACTGTTCTTAATACTGATTTAAGCCCAAACAGCGGGCACCCTATCTACATTGAGACGTTTTCTTGAATAATAGAAAGCTTGACAGAAAATCCTTCTTCCTCACCTAAACGCGATTGATTTTTAAATTAGCACAAGATTTGATTTTGAACGGTCCATATATATATCGTAAAAATAAATCTTTATGGACTTAAACGTGGTTATTATTTCAACTTTTTTTAAGGTTGATTACATTTGTCACACTTCGTCGACTATACAGGAAACTGCATGAATTTGACCATTGCTGGGTGAAATAACATTGATAATTTCGAGATACCTCATTATCACGCCGCCATCATTCTTGTCCAGTTGAATTAATTTTAAGGTGAACAGGTAAGTGGTCTGAGGTGACGGGAGTCCATTTTGGAAAATCCTGAAAAAGTTGAAACTCTAAATTCAAACTTGAAAATTAGTTTTTCTTCACGTTGTTTGACGTTTTATGTGTAGATAATAGTTACTAAAGGGGGTACATATGCGTTTTATGTTTACAAAAAATACCTAATAAGGGTAGTACCCTTAGGTTACGTGCCAAAATCAATGAAAACTTGAAAAAATTAAAATTTACAGCAAATATAATTTGTATAAAAAAAAAATACTATAGACTATAAATTATTTAAATATTTATTCGGCACCGACTGAATTGGAATAATTTCTTATTAGTCCAAAGGGTATAACGAATTTCGTCTATAGGGTAATTTGTCGACAAATTCCCCTTTCGACATTTTCGAAATGATCCCAATTCAGTCGATGCCATTTATTCATATCTGCAAAAATAAGGTCACAGAAAAAAAAATCGATTAATTTCAAAAATTCTGCCAAAAAAGTGTGCAAACTGCTTGACATTTAGTTGTCCTTTAAATTAATGTCTCTTAAAAAGTTCAGCATCTATGTCGTTAAAAAGTCCCCTTGTTGTTAAAAAATACACCTAGTTGGGTTCCATGGAATTCCACGCGCCACAAGCCTCAACTGTCATAGTTATTTTTTGTTTTATTTCATCAAGAGACTTTCCATTTTCCCTAACTGTCACTTTGTTGACAGTTTTTTGTATCCCCAATTAACAGGATATTGATTTACCAGTTTCATAAACTGACAGATGTTAATCTAGCGGAACAAATGATGAATACGTATTTGTTGTATTAATTTCATGAGCCATTGATCACGGACAAGGCTTTCAAGCACTCTAAAGGACATATATCAGTAATTACAACATCGGAGAAATCCTCCTAACGTACCCCATATAAGAGTTTCTTCTGATGAAAGTGACCGGATAAGACTGCTAGTAATACAAAAGTGAGGCCTGTCTTATTTTTAAATAATGAAACTTCGAGTGAGCTCAATCGCATTATCTAGTGCTGTGATTAGAGATAGACAAAACAGTTATCTAATTACTTGTGTGTGATTGGCTAGGGCAATTTGCGCTGTTTCGTGATTGGTCAGAGGCGCTCACGTTTTTAATTGTCACTTTTACCAGAGAAAACTTTAAGTTTGTAGAATCAATTCGAAATACCAAAAACAAATATGGCAGAAAATTGGTTATGTTATACGCGATAGGTCTATTAATGGAGTTTGAATTGATTTTTTTTGTTAATATGTCAGCTCGCATTGCTTTAATGGGTGAAACTTTTAGGCTGTAATTTACATCGTTACGAGTCATGAGCATTTTTGTGTCTTTGATGTCTTAGAAAGCTTAACATTTCTTTATCAAAAGCGTGGTTTTTCAGTTCGTTCTACTTTCTATTATTTAAGATGGTCATGGTTAAAATTGGACATCTTCAAATTTATTCAACAGTTTGTGCATCGAAATCAGCACTTTTTCTTGATAGTAAATTTTCATTTATATGTTTAATAATTTAAAAATTTAGCCCCCGAATCACAAAAAAGTAGTTTTAGTGAATCTAAAACTCTTCAAATCTAATACATTTATGACCAATACAACTTTGTTACAATTTCAGCATCATAATAATCAGTAGAGACATCAATACATTGGTATATACATTGGTATATACATTGGTATATACATTGGTATATACATTGGTATATACATGGTATATTTTCGGTAGTTAATTACCGCGGCGCTTTGACGATAATAAACTGTTATGAAATTGAAACAGAAACTTTCATTACACAGTAAAAATTAAACAAGCTCACTTTGGCCAATAGATTATCTATTGTACCACCACATACAATTGACTACCACATGCACAATGGTAAACTCGCGTGTAGTGAAATAAAAAAAATGAAATAATTTTTCATAAAACCATTACCAGGTTGCGGTGGTCAGCCTGTGCACACACGGCCTCCAATAAGACTCTTATAATATGAGCTGAGTACGTCATAGTTTGGGGAAAAGCCAAACGTTCCGTTAACCGGATGTAACACAAGATATACGTACGATGTAAGCCTCTTACCAAAATGGCACTGGTCACAACTCTCATGTTAAGAAAAAGCAGAACGCGTGCAATATTTGTGTAGCCGCAATTGCAGCCAATGGCCACGCGTTCGGCAACGATGTGAATTGAGAAATTTTTGACAATTTTTGAAGCGTAAGGACGGCCTTGAATTATGTGACGAGACAACCTTAACACATCACCGATCATCCGGGCTCGAAGAACTCAAACTCAAACACATAGACATAATAATGCACAATTTGAAACGTATCAAGTGAAATCAACTTATGAATATCGCGATATATCGACGGTTTCGGTAGAACATTCTAGCACTTCATTTTTCTCGCTCGTGCTCTTTCATGTTTCGCTCGTGCTCGTGTATGTTTCGTTTTTTCTTAATTTTTTTTTCGGTTGTTCCGCCTATGCGGCGTAGGTCACGCCCTATACTATGAGCGCGTAGCGTCTGTAACTGAATTAACAAGCGCGCCTATTGGCTCATGTTGTTTTAGAGGCGCCTCCTATTGGCTAGCGTCCTTTAGCCACGCAAACAACTCCCCACGAAGCTTGTAATAAAAATTATAGAAACTGGCGAATAATTTTTGGGGATTTTGGAGAAATTTATAGAAAATGCCATGAAACCGAAAATATTTGCGAAAATTTATGGGAAATTCTATGACATCTCCGTCTCAATTCTAATAATCAGAGTCTAATTATTATAATAAAGGTCGTCATCTTTTTAAACCCTTGTGTTCCATTCCTCCAAACGACGCTATAATGTTTCCTTTTCTCTGTTAGTCCTCTAACGTTTCATTTTTTGTGAAGGCTACTTTTATTATAGGCCCTAAATAAAATATAGGCTATATTGTTTTACAAACGTATTGTATAGTCCAGAAGGTGTATCGGCAGTGTTTTGTGAAAATGAACCAATTGTGAAAATTTAGAAATTATGACCCTTTCATTGGACTTGCTTGTTCAGCCAGTAGAAAATGGGCCATACAGTATGGCCCATACTGTATAAGATAATAACCAACAAGCAATTCAGCGTAATTAATTTCAAACTGTTTTGAAAAATTCAATGAGAATCTAACTGGTTCACTTTGACAAAAACTGCCGATATTACATTAATTCCGGAGAAAATTATAAGAAAATTTTTCATCGACGCGGCAAAAAAAAAATGTGAATTGTTGTGCCAATCCTGGCATAACCGCGATCGAATAAATTCTGTATATTATCCTTAAACATTTTTTTTCCTATTTTTAGACACCCGTTTACAGTTGATATACTAAACATAACGCAAGTAAGCATGAAAAATTATTTTATAATAAGCTGCTTCTCGTTTCCTTTAAAAGAGAGTTTTTAAGTTCTATTTATTATCAGCATAGGCCAAATGTGTCTTGGCGTTGTATATTTGTGTTTGGCAATGAGTGGCCCCCTAAATCTTCGGTTTTCATTTTCAAGACATTTTTTGAAGACCTGTTTGTCTGGAAAACAGTTTAACATCGTTTAATTATTTATGCAAATCTCATTTAGGGCATAATGTTGCAAAACCCTTACAAATACTTTCTATGAGATATCAACTAAGTAGTCGGTGTATTCAAGGTCGTGTCTATTCACGAAAAATAAGACGCCCGAAAAAACGTGTTTTTGGGTAACATTCAGACACTTTATATACAGTAGTTTTTGGAGTAAATTTGCACCAATAACATCAAACATTGTTTTTATTAACAATCATAAAAATTAAGCAAAATCTCACTAAGCAAAATCTGGACGGGAACTTTGAATCAGGAAATCAAACTTACATAATAATAACATTTTTGACAATTTGGGAATAGAAATGTTGATGTGACAGTTATATCAAGACGTCAAAATTACCCACGTCCATTACCACTTATGTTTGAAACAAAACTTTCTAGAATGCTATAAATTGCGCGATTTGTACATATTTATGGTTCACCAATATACCGTTTGGCGGTCCTAAGACTGACGCGGTCATACCAAAATAACGTTAAAAAAGATACAAAGATTGCCTTAAACTCGTCAATCTTAAGACNGCAAAATCTCACTAAGCAAAATCTGGGAACTTTGAATCAGGAAATCAAACTTACATAATAATAACATTTTTGACAATTTGGGAATAGAAATGTTGATGTGACAGTTATATCAAGACGTCAAAATTACCCACGTCCATTACCACTTATGCTTAAAACAAAACTTTCTAGAATGCTATAAATTGCGTTATTTGTACATATTTATGGTTCACCAATATACCGTTTGGCGGTCCTAAGACTGACGCGGTCATACCAAAATAACGTTAAAAAAGATACAAAGATTGCCTAAAACCCGTCAATCTTAAGACCGCCATGTGGTATATGTCGAGGAAAAATATTGTTTTTAGTCCACAATTATACCAAAATACGGAACCCAAGTGTTTGGCCATAATCGATAACTCATTGATGCCGAATGGTTTCAAACGATGTCTTACATCATTGATACCTTAACACTGATACAAAACGGGTGCCATATCGCCGATATTATATCGGCATATTAATCACAAAGTGATTCAGCCAGACCAGTTTTTCGAATAGATAAATACTACGTTTAACCCTACATGTATATATCCAACTCTACATGTATATATTCAATATCTATTACATCGTAACATATGGTCCAGGCGCACACCTGACATTTCATAAGACGATATGAAAGCAATTATGTTCTTTATGAACTATAAATTTATGGATTTAATTGTTACAGATTTCCAGTATACATGTTTGAAGTGCGCCGCCACAAAAACTATATATAATATTCGTGGTTATCACAAAAACTATAGTTGAATCGAAATAACTGGTATTAATTTCGAACGATGGAAAATACATACTCAACAATTCTTTCCACTTGGCCTTTTTCCGTTTCCGAGATGACCGAAGCAGACTGTATACGCATCTTGAAGGCACTTGTAGGAAAGGGGAATACTGGCGAAGACGAAATTGACGAATCAGAGGTCATCTTCCAAACCATTGACTACATCAAATACTTGGAAATAATTCTCAACCAGCACGACGCAAAACAGTAAAGTATTTCATTTTCCAACAAAAGTGTGACAATAATTTTGTACTACTAGAAGTTCGTTATTGTTAACAAATATCCACAAACCCATTTTAAATGGTAATACGCTCCTCAGCAGAAAATAAATAAAGAAGTAAAAAAAATGTTCGTTATGTCGTTAATAACAATGTTATATTATTCAAATTATTGTCAGATTTTATGATAAGTTAATAATAATAATTTCTTATCGTATGGCCCATTATCGTAGACTTGAAAAAACAAAAGTCATTATGACTGTGAGCTGAGATATTAAATTAAAAGTAAAATGCACTGAAAAGAAAAAAAAATCTATGAGGCGCGAAAATAAAATGCACCTCGTTTTGCCAGGCACCCTGGGCGAAGGTAATGCACTCGAAAATACGATGTTAAAAGGTAAAACTTATACACTCATCTAAATATGCTACAAGGTTTATCTTTAATAAACCCTAAAAACTCAGTTTAGCAACTTTATGCTCTAATATTATATTAGCATATTAAAGTCTTTGGCCTGGTACGAAAAAGTTGTATCGTATTGAGCTAATCACGTATTTTTGTATCTTATTGAGCGTGGAATTGTATACAGGTAATGTCACAAAAAATTGTCTTGTTTATGTTGTAAAAATATTAGCTGTACAGCTGTAGTACGTATTTACTCACACATCATCTACCTTGAAAAGTGGACGGTAAAGGGCGGCGTGGCCCAACAGTATACCCCGGGGACACCGTACCAACTGACCCGTCTTCTTGTAACACATATTGAGTACACATGAACTCACCACGCTTTTTATTTTTTTCATTTGTGGTGAGTTCAGGTTTTGGCTATGCAAAATCATGATCTCACCACGGTGGTAACTTCATGTTTTCCATAGCCTAAAACATGAACTCACCACTTCCAGCATAGTTAATATTTAGGTAGTATTTATGAATTNCATCAATGATTCTATTTTTGCGTTAATTTCAAATCCTGATCTCGAGAATCTTGAAAGACTTGATTTTTCTTTTGCATTCAATGTTTCAAATGAACCTAACGTTGCCAGAGAGCCTGAAAATGAATTTGTCGAACTCGCACCGGTCGTTAATGAACCGGTACAAAATGAAACGCAAAATTTCAGAGACATTGTGTTCGACATAAGCGGGAAAAAAGACCGCTTCCATATTTAGAGAATTATGACTCCAAGTATTTGGGTTACCGGTACACTACCATTTAATCGAAAAGGTGAACTTATGTTGAGATGTGCCGCCAGAAAAAACGGTTGTCCGTTTTTGACTTACACTTGTGGTAAATGGGTTGAGGCTCATCTGTCCGATCAAGAAAATTTCGCGCGAGATTACCGGACATACCGGTCAGAAATGAGCGATATTAACGCTGCTGGGGAAAGAGCGTGTACAGAGTGGGAATCCGGCCTTGGGGATATGTTTGATGGATCCTTGTGGATCTATTTTGTGTCTATTTATCCTTGTTATTTATTAACTTCCTAATAACGGCGCAGGGCTGTATATTAATTTTATTTATTTATTCTTACTTCTCGTTTCATTATCTTATTTCAACTTCCTCGATAACGGCGCAGGGGGTGTATATTTTTTTAAATTCTCTTTTCGTTATGTTAATTTATATAAATTATATACTATAAATATATGATGTCAATAGTTTAATAAAAAAACGTATAAAATTTGTCTCATTTTAATGAATCTCACGTTTCAAAAATATAAAAAAAAAGTTTCTCAAAAAGTTGTGGTAACTTCATGTTTTTCCATAGCCAAAACCTGAACTCCCCACGAAACGAAGAAATAATACATTACTATATAGTATGAAGCGCACTGCCAATGTGGTGAGTTCATGTGCCACATATTGTCAGTTCAAAGTTGTAACTTCAAAGTTAAAGTCTAATTCGAAGACTGTAACTAAAGAGTACAACTGATTGGTTAAAAAGAAAAAAAGAAAGATGTAAACAGTATAAACGTTACGAACAAACGTGTTTACGAAAAAATGGTCAACGTAGTGGAATCTTGTTAACATTACTGTTTAAAAGTGTACTTCACACTAATTTAGACGGTGCCCTTGGGGTGTAAATTAGAAATATAATATTTTTCCATACATTTTGCGGTATCCAAGTTGAGACCCTAATAACGACCATGGTCATTACTATACCACATGAATGTTACTTTTTGTTAAGTTCCATATCATTAAAAAGTCATTAAATGTGTTGATGTGAAAACTAACAATGTTGGAGTGTACCAATTATATGATTTCTCAACGACTGACGTGTCTATTTATCGATGGTGTAATAATCCAATTAAAAGCAAAAATAGAATTTAAGGGGGGCCTCCTTGATGCTGAAATTGAATTCTGGATACCAAAACATAAAAACGCAAGTTTAACAAAATTAATCCCCCAGCTACTTCAAAAATCGATGTTAATATGTTTAAATTTGAAATTAGTCGTTCAAACTATACCATAATACGTCAACCCATGATATAATAAATGACTATTTGTGATAGTATTTATGTGTCTATTACATACAATTTGTGTGCATACAGCGTGTACACCACAACTCTTAGCCGACCTCGAAGGTCGTTTTTGTTTGCTTACACGGGATTACGGACTTACCAAAATTACCGGTTTGTTTCGATCCATAATTGGGTACTTCATTCGTCCTTAAATTTTCAAAACGTAAAGATTGTAAAAATGATAGATTTTTAGATGGAATCTATTTTGAATTATTCTAATTTATAAGTAGAATGGCCAGCTGGGCTATAAAGTATAATAGTACCATTTCTTAAAAAAAAAATCAAGACGTTCGGACTACTTATCATTATGTTGTAAAGCCCAGCTGGCCAGTCTATTCTGACGGCCTATTCTATCTAAAGAACAATACCTTTAGGTATATATACTTTAGGTATATAAAGGTAGATATACTTCACGTTTCTTTTGAATGACTCTTGCACAATCATGCTGGAAATATGCAAACGAATCGTTAAACCTCGCGCCGGTTAGCTCTGACAGATAATATTTGTATAGAAAAAAATTGGAGCCCTCTGAGTTAACCGGTGCGAGGTTTAACGATTCGATTGCGTATTTTCCAGCATGATTGTGCAAAAGAGTCATTTAAAAAGAAACGTACCGTCAAATCGTATATCGTACAGTAGATGTGCACACAACGCGACACTTCCCAAAAACCGTCGCGTTGTGTGCGCACCTACCACAAAATACGCGAGTTTTCCCAGAATCTGAAACAAAATTTTATTGGGACTACCAGAAGCTGTGAGCCCGTACATGTTACATCATGGGCTTATAATTGTGAAAAAATTTGACCAGATAAAGACGAAGGGGTTATCCCAAACCCTGCAATATAAACGATACAATTTATTCTATTTTGTCTTCATGAAGTTTATTTGGCCATATTTTTGATATAATTCGATACCGGTATGTCAGCCTGAAAACTTTGAGCTACTAGTAATACAAACATTTTTTAAATGACAGAAATAGAAATAATGCTGAGCAAAGTACTTGTTTACATATGGTACGTTATATTACGTAAGTTTACAAGATAATTTGCATTGAAAAAAAAATAGGGATTACACCCATGTTTAGAACTTTTTTATTATTTAAAATTAGAATATTTACAATGGGCTCATCCATTTGAAACCCATGACGTTCACACCGTTCGTGTTAAACTAGGCACAAACCTAATTTACACACATAAACTATGTGACATAGACTATGTCACATAGTATACCGCTTATTGGAATAAATATACGGTATAAATTAAAATAAACTCCGGCATTATTGTGAATGGTACTTACTGTTGAAATTCGCGAACTACAATGTTTTGAATTCAATTACCTCATATAACGGCCGTGTTTCATCAAAATGAACCAGTTAGATTCTCAATAAAATCTAGAAATTATGAGCTTTTCATTAGACTTAATTTTTCAGCCAGGAGGTTATTCCTCATCCATAAGATAATAACACGCAATCGATTGTTTTGAGAAATTTATTGAGAATCTAACTGATTCATTTTGATGAAACACGGCCGTTATGTCATTATTTTACAATTATAAACTTCTGATTGCCAATTTTTAATCTTTAGTGATACCCATATGTATAATACCGTATGGGGACTCTCAGACTGTGAGGCTTTGAGCAATTTTCCTATGATTTGTAACGCTATTATGACGTCACCCTCATTGTCTGAGCGTCCCCATACGGTACAGTAATTTACTCTTAAAATTTATCAATAATAATCTATTTGGGTTGAAAATTATGAGTACAGTGCAAAGCCAATTTTTTTTCGCAAATTCACCCTTGAAAATCTGAATAATAACGGAAATAACACCTACTTATTATAACATTTTTTGGACTTAAATATATACCGACTTCATACGGGATGAACTTAAATCACCCAACCACTAAGTTCAATATCTCTCACTCTAAAAAATCTTGTATTTCAAGAATGGTATGTCGACTTATGAATATTACACTTGTTTATATGTAAATATGCAAAATTTCTAACTGAGTTGACGTTTGGTTGAATTCTACGGGCATTTTTTCAATTATACAACTGTGCGAGTGAATAACGCCTGACCCAAAAGTCACCCCGAGTGTAAAACACGTCCCTTTTAGAATCATATTTTATCCGGCTAAAGATTTAGACACTTTCTAATTTCCGTGCGTTACCAATACGACAACACCGTAACTTCCGCGCCCGATAAATATTTGGTTACAATTAACTTGTCCAGAACAGAAATACTTTAGTTCGTTACATTATTATAATGCGTGACTTTAAACGATGTAGAGTCCGCTGAAAAAATCATGAATAATTGTGACTAATTTTGTTAAATAACTAACTGTTAATGGGATTTTGATTTCACGAATAAAATCGATTAAGGCTGAATTTGGGACGCAATTAGCGAAATAAAAAAAAGAGGTGCCCATGGAAGAGGTCATCTCATTTTACATTGACGTGATTGGTTAGAGGTGAACCAAATTAAATGTTCGCGTATTGAAAAATACGTCTACCTCTTCCAAGGCCGCTTCTTCTCTTTATTTCGCCAATCCCAAATTCAGCCTTAATCGATGTTATTTCTAAAGAGTCGCAATGAAACAATCAGGTTAAATTTAGCTTGAATGCCCTAGGATATGACAAAAGTTTTAATTCATCACGTGGTAATGTCTTTATCCTTTCATTGGTGAGAAACAACCTACTCGGAAACAGACCAATCAAATTCGTCAAACGTATAGGGTGTGATTTTCAAACCACGATTTTTCTATTCTGTGTTTATATCTATTTTTGGAACTTTAAAATTATTGCAGTTATTTTTTTTAACAATTTTTAAGTGACAAAATATTGAAAGAAGTTTTAAAAGGGAACAAAACGATAAATTTATCGGTTTGTGATTTAATAATCAACAATTTTTCAATTGACTGTTATGACTTAAAAATACTAGCATGAAATAATATTATTTTCACCGTCACAAATCATCATTGTTTTGTGCTTGGTCATCTGTCTGTAAATTACTGGTCCTAAAGAAGATAAATTTGTTCGGCGTTTTTTTATCATAATACATCCGTAGTTTTATTGTTGGTTTAATGCCAATCAAAATTTTGACAAAAAATTCTCGAGCAAAAATAGCCGGTTCTAAACATCCACACGTCGCTTGCACCATAATTTGCAATTATTACTTTTATTGATTCTAAGCAAGTCATTTCATCATGTTTTTTTACGTTTAACCGAAAAATAATGACCGTCAAATAAATACTCCATATCATTATCTTGACGCGGTTAATGAAATAATTAAACTTTGTAATGATAAAAATATGTTTTTCCATAAGGGAGAAAAAATTAATCACTACCGACTCAGTTATAAAACATCGAAGGCATTACTACGCAATTTTTGCGCAGTTTTTTCAATCATAATTCGTCTCTGTCGCGACAAATCCTCGCCCATTTCACCGTTTTTTAATTATGCTCTCATTCATATTAAAACTTAATCCCGTAAACTTTATCCCGTATCTCTATTCCGCTGATTAATTAAGTAACTTTATTCCGTAATCCTGATTACGTAACTTTATTCCGTAACATTATTACGTAACTTTATTCCCTAACTTTATTCCATAACTTTATTCCGTAACTTTATTCCGTAACTTTGTTTCGTCACCTTGTTCCTTAAATTATGTCGTAACTATATTCCGTAACTTTATGCCCTAACTCGTTTCCGTAAATTTATTCATTAATTTTACTCCGTAGCTTCATTCCACAACCTTAGGTATCAACTTTAATTCGTGGTTTTATTCCGCAAGTTTATTGCGTATACCCATTCAAAGTTTGAATTTGAAACCGGGCTGCTACAGTACTATATAAATTATTCCCAGCCAAGTTGTATAATTATGGCCACATCGATTGCACAATTCTCACTTTGAATATTACTAAGCCGGCCACTCGTTTATTTTTGTTACGTTTATCGAAAAGCAAATATTCATTATCGGTGTTTTGGTTTTAACTTTTTCGGGGGATTAAGCGAGTGTACAGTCCACTGTCGCGTTATGAGTAAGTTAATTCGAGTTGCTTTATCTCATTACGGTGCTTATGGGATCTTTAATTATTGTTCTTTCGTTACTCTTTAGATGCTGTAGGGGGATGGGATTTCGATATTAAACAAAACGATTTGGCAAGTGTTTTTGATGTAATTATAGGATTGTTATGCTCTAGACACTTATGGCATACCCAGTAAAGCGACTTTACCCGCAGTATTTAATTATACTTTTTCAGGGCCTAAGTTTTTTTTTCCTGCGCTCGAGCTGCATTTAAGGACCTGATGCCTTCGATGAATTTGTGGCTTTTAATAGCTTTTTTCTGTTATTGAAATCTCAGAAGGCACCGTAAATTAGGTATATACAGACTGTATAATACAGTAGTTTTTTCGAAATATGGTTGTAAGTATCTTATAACCCCCTTATCAGTTATATTGACAAAATTAGGTTATCTTAACACTTCACGACGCCCAACGCTTACAACGCATTGGGAAGAAAATTTTCTCAACGCTCAACGGCACGGCGCAATCGGATAAGGTCGAACGGGTGAAAAGGTCGAAACCCGGAAAAGGTCGAATTCGACCTTTTCTGTATTCTACCATTTAGAAGTTTCGACCTTTTCTGTATTCTACCATATCAGCGTTTCGACCTTTTCAGGTTCAAGGCCTGAAAAGGTCGAAACCTAAAAAAGGTCGAAAATTTAACTTTCTTATATCCGCGTTTTGGCGTTATTTTTTACACGTCCGGACTTGGGAATGTCACTTTAAGTCCGAACGGATATCCAAGTTCACTACCATGTTCAGAAAAGGTTTTTGGCAAGTAGCATATGGCACACCCTTAATTCGGTATATGAGATCTGTAAAGTGTTTTCAAGGCATATCATTCAAATACAGTATGTACGGTTCTAAAACTGTTTTGTTTTTGAGAAACTTATCAAAGTAAGTTGACAAAACTTTGAACCAAAACCTGNTATTCGACCTTATCCGATTGCGCCAACGGCACTACCTGAAAACGCAGAAAAATGAAATCACAGAAAAAATTCTGCGTCGTCATGTTTTTGCGTTTTCCGGTATCTGCTTTTTCAGGTTTCTGCGTTTTCCGTGACTGATCAACTCTGAAAAAGCAGAAACCCAAAAACGCAAAAACATGAAGACACAGAATTTTTTCTGTGATTTCATTTTTCTGCGTTTTCAGGTAGTGCCCGCTCAACGCACCCAACCGCGTCCAACACTGTATGTAACCAATCATAGTTTGAATATAATATTAACCGTTACACGGTTACCGTATATTCAAGCTAAGACTGTCGCGACGATGCCCAAAGAGCGTTAAAACCATATGAATATTCCTCAAAACCTGACGGTCTGAGTTCCAACACACGGTATAAAAAAGGCCTGTTTCTCTGGCGACTTCATACAGTATAAGCAGTATCTTTGAGTTGTTTAGCACGATTCATGTTGACAATTTGCTTTCGTGTTTATAAGTTACCGCAAGATACAAATACGAAAATATTAGTTTAAGTTAATTATTTTGGTACATTCTTTTGACCCTCTTGATAATAATTATCTTGTCATTGCCGACCACAAGTGAAAAAATTAGGCATTTTTTTGAGGCATGTAGAAGATAAAATCAGAAACAAATTTTCATTATGACTACATGTGTTTGTTTTAGAATTAATAATTATGGTTTTCTCCATTAAGACCCTTCGATAATTTACAACAAAATTTTAACGCAAATAAAATGTTTGTAACTTTTATTGTAATGCGGTGGATTTTTTTTAATTTGAATTACGAAATGTCATTCAAAATGTGTTCACTCCTTTGATGACATTATTTTTTGCATATTTAAACCCTTTTTATCTTTAAAATTCTAAATCCCCTAAAATTTACTCAGACTAAACGGGTACTTAACTCTAAGGGGGAAGGAGTTTTTGGGAACCAGTTTTGCCCTACGGGGCCTCCATATGCCTTAAATCGACGAAAAAACCAGTTGCGGTCTATTTACACGCACTTCCCCCTGTGAGTTAAATAAAATAAAAAGAGGGAAATATCCGCACAACTCAACTATACACGTAAAAATACCGTACCAAAAATCTAATCTAAATGCAATGATTTCTGGAAAACCAGTCACCTTATAAGATTTAGGCAATTTCTTGAGCTTATTTGCAAAGATAGCGCATGCCAATGGTATGATAAGACAACTCGCGAATTTTTTTGGCATAATTTTCATCAGTTAAAATTAACCTTTATTCACAAAAAACCCTTGTGGCGTAAGATAGTTTATTGCTTCTTGCACAAATACCGCAATGGTTACACAGTTCGTCACCGAAACAATTTACTTTGATTTCTCGCAAAAGCTTATTATTTTCGGATTATGCTTTTTAAACTTTCAAGTAACCATTTAATAGACTTGCCGGATTGTTTTTTTTTCGCAAAATAAAAACCACATAAAATAATCGAGTTAAATCTGAATATGCTTAAATCAAATTATGGGATTTAGACTGAAGTCAGTATTAATGAAAATTCATCCATGAGTCATAGCGGAATAAATTATAAAATGAATAAATAATTATAATAATCCATTAATTTCCGTGACTATTTTTTCTCTACACAAAAAATTCCGATTATGAAATTAAAATTAACCCAATCTGATGTAGAGGTCGGCAAGAATTGAATTTTTTGTACCCTACCCTTCTAAACCCGCGGGTACACATGCTGCCGGTGTACTGAAAAATAATGGTACA
>SCLG01000216.1:207018-217413 GCA_004367875.1 Oikopleura albicans
CAATCTGATGTAGAGGTCGACAGGAATTGAATTTTTTGTACCCTACCCTTCTAAACCCGCGGGTACACATGCTGCCGGTGTACTGAAAAATAATGGTACAATAAATAAGGGCCACCATTTCTCATAATAAGGGCCACCCATAACAAGGGCCACTTTTCAGGAGATAAAAGTCGCCCTTATCATGAGGGGGGGAGTGTACAAGGGTACAAAATATGCCGATCTCTGATCTGATCTAGTTTTACCCAAAAATCTACATTTGTGAACTTTGTTCTCGGACCGTTAACGGCTAAAGCGTTAGAGAGCCTTAAATTTTTTGATAATTTTACTGAATTATCATTTTTGATTTATTCGGACATTTATCTCCTAAATGCTCAGTACTTCCCTAGCGTACTTGAAGTTTCAGGTTAAAATTAAAAATTTATTAAAATGTTTCCAAAAAACCGTCCAAAAGTCATTTTTGAAATTCCAGGAAAAACGAATATCGTTTTTCGGGAAGGGCTGTGGTCAAAAAAAAGCTTGAATTATGCGATCGAAAATGATACCAACATATAGTTACCGTTACAGTTAGTATACCATGATATACCTAGGTATGTCAGCATATTAGTCAGCATGTAGTCAGCATGTAGTCAGCATGTAGTCAGCATGTAATCGGCATATAGTAAGCATGTACACTGCATGTAATTTTATGTTATTTTGTGGTTGCTTTGTCGATATAAATTTAATATTTGAACTGACCAGAAATTCCTTTCGTACTAATATGTTTGATGTATTTTAAACCAGACTATCCAAGTACCAATCCTTCATACCGCACGCAATAAAATATCATAGAGCCATCAGTCAGAGTCGGGCGCCAAGTAAGGGCAAGTCCTAAAAAATTGAGACCAAGCAAGGGTAGGCTTGAGATAAGAGAGTAGGTAAAGGTATATATCAGGGCTCAGCTCGAATGGATTTTGGCACATGGCTTGGGTTGGCTTTTGTAAGCTAAGCCATGCTAAGCCAATTTTTTCGAGAGTGGAAAAAGCCAATCCAATGAAAATACCTGGCTTTGCCGAGACCTGGTATATATATTTTGCTTTTGTGGACTTCAAATGTTGCCCGATCGTCATTTGCTTTATTTCTAATATATGGAACATTTTAGAAACGTCAAAAACAGACTGCGATAAGTTAAAAATTGTACACCGCTTGGCTTGTTAGATTATCTAAAAAAAAACTAGAAAAAAATTGTTGTTATTGTGGGGCAGAGGTCGATACGTTTTAAATAGTTATTAACGACCTACATGTTCAATCTGGTTACATGTATAATCGTGCATAACTCATCGAAACATGCTACCTTTTTTGCTACTTCTAAGATACCCGCCTCTAAAATAAAAACGATTTAGAAATTAAAGGTATTTTAGGCAAAAAAAAAAAGAAATACCAACTCTGCAGGTTGCATGAGGCGAGAATCATGATCGATCGTGATTTCATTCAAAACGTGCTCAGCATTTTGTGTGATAAAATCTAACTCCCCGGGTATCGGTATGCATAAAATAAGAGTTTAAGCAATGTGCATATGAATTTTGGCATAACTTTTCGAGATAGGAAATCCCGGGTACCGTTAAGCGGTCATGTTGATTTTTACAATATCCAGTTATACATAATGGAAAGTTTCAAATTGAAGATCGATGTTCACGTTCCTATATAAACTGAAGCTCCCGTAAAATTAAACTTTTAGCGGATAACATGGTCAGATACAATCTAATATTTTTGCGCTAAATCAATTTTGAAAAAAAAAACATTTTTCATAAAGGCAAATCCGGCATAGCTGCCATTGGTTTCGGTTCCTCTGAAATTAGTAAATTATGCCGTAATCTAGACCCCAATAAAATATTAGTTTAGATTCTAAATTATGGAAAAAAATTTACGAAATTTGTGGTGGGTTTATTCTATTTAAAAATGGGTTTTAATTTGTAGAATTTGTTGAACATTTTCTCTTCTAAACGGGTTTATAATTTGCGTTTTTCACACTAAAATGTCTTCATTCCTATTTGTCCCACTTGGACCCGAATTTCAAAGATTTTACCCAATTTTAGGGTTCATTCGGATAGGGTTAGGTCCATCGCACTTCGGCCGATTTACCCAAGGGTCTAATTCAGGTCCGTTAGGGTAGGATACAGGCAGTGTTTATTGCGATTAATGCCTCCATGTAGTCCGGAACAATCTTAAATTTGATCAATCACTAAGAAACAAACATTTTATTACACGAAAGCCAATCCGGTATAATTACACCTAGTTTCCGTTGTTTCTGGAATGCATGAGCCCTTCTGGAAGTTCGGCATTTAAAAATCATGACAATCGACCTACTCACCCGTGAATTCACCGAGGAAGTTCATAAAAATATTTGAACAATAACACGTCATTTTTTGTGTTTTATCTCGATAAATGGAAGCATGCAATAGTTCATACATTTCATTAACGATTTTGAACATAAAGTTCATAAAGCAAAGAGGGTCATGGTAAGCGGACATACAGCATGTTGCACCCTACATAAGGGCACGGTTCGGCTCGAACACACTCAAAATTAGCTTGGCTCGGCTCGGCTCGACTCGTTGCCGTTAAAACGGCTCTGAGCCAGCCAATTGTGCCAAGCCCTGGTCCCAACTCGCTTCAAAAACGCATTTTTGTTAGAGAAAAACATTATTGAATTACATTATTAAATTATTTATTAATTTATTAAAACAAACAATTTATTTAAATGCAACAAAAACCATTGTCTAGCCTTAAAATGATGCATTTATTTTTTCGTAATCAATCTTGCTTTCTGTTTTCAATGGTGAGAAAAAAGCGGCAAAAATCTGAAAATAAAATCTAAGAAAGGCGAAAACTGAAAAGGGAATCATAATTATTTTTGGCAATTTGTAGTAAATGATGAAATTTGTATAAAAATGCGATTAATCAACCGTTGTCAATATGTTTCAAAACTGTATGAATTCTTGATTTAACCAGTTAAGCTTTCAAGTTGAAATTCAAGTTTTGGTTTGGAATCAATAAGGAATCATTAAGTTCTGTGACAGGTACCATTTAAAAGTTTGAAGAATTTGGCGAAGATTTGATAATGTTAAAAACCTCTTTTTCGGGATAAATTAATTTGATGAGTTGATCAATTATGCTTTCACTTTGCTTCCCGTTGGACAACACCAATTGTCATTTATTGAAACAGTCGTCGATTATTGAAACAGTATGCCACGTAATCAATTAACTCATTACTGTATAGAAAAATTACTTCAAACCTCAACTGTTGTTCTTCGAATATTGTGTCGAATATTGTGTCCTACGGAAAAAGAGTAATTCGCCGCAGTAAAAATATTAGTTACTTAAAGTAACACTCAGTAAGTTAACAATGTTAGTAATTTTTTTTGTTGTCTAGTTTTCAAAAAAAAAACGTTTAAATTCAAGTAAGTAAACAGTTGTTTACGTTTTACAGCACTTCTGCCTACGCACTACTCAACTAAGTTAACAATCTTCAAGTAAGTTAACAATCTTCAAGTAAGTTAACACCTTCTTTCATTTTAATTTTGTTAACTTACTTTATGTAAGTTGACTCTTAGTAAGTAACTTACTTTAAGTACTATAGTAAGTAAATACTTTCCAGACCTTCTTGATGTGCACCCTCTTCATGTGCACGACTGCCTTGATGTGCACTTTTTCAGCAAAATTTACGAATCTGCCAAGACTAGCAAATGTTAAATTTAAATAATCAAAGGAACACACCAAGAAGGTCGGGACTGTAATAGGTAAGTGGTGTATCAAAAATAAATTATGATTTATTTCATTTGGATTTATACCGCATTTCAAGTTATTTATATGTTTACCAACGATTTTTTTAATTTAACGGTTTTTATTGATATGTAATATTTTTATATCATCAAGTTTGTTTAGCAAATTTATCAAAAATATTTTCGTAAATTACGATTTATTCAGGTTTTCCCGTTTATTGACGAGTTTTGAATATAAACAAATGTTAGTTCAATAACGCGTCGTTAATATAACGTAATAAAAGGGTAAAATGTAACCGTGTAGCTTTGATCAACAAAATAAAATCGGCAAACTTTTAGCTGAAAAAAAAATACAGCGATTACTTTGGCTACAAAAAACTGCAAATAACTCACGAGATCACTTCAAGACTCTGTAACAAGCTGCTTGTTATAACCATTTTACTGTATTTTCTTTCAACCAGTTTAGCCAAAATTAAGCTAATACAATGTTGTACAGGGGCCTCAAAGTAAAGGACACTTTCTCAAAATAATGGCCACTCCATCTTTTGGCATTTTTTTTCCAAACTTGTTTCTCACGTAAGCGTTCAAAGGTAAGGGCTTTCTCAAAGCAAGGCCCAGCTCAAAGTAAGGGCCATTTTTGGCACTTTGAAAATTGAGAAAGGTAGCCCTTATTTTGACGCCTAAAACTATGGAAATACTGTCGCGTGTACAGTCCTTACTTCCAATACGGACACTTTTGTGTAAGTGGGCATTTTTGACTGTTTTTGACTGTTTTGGGATGATTTTTTACACAAAAAAGCGTCCATACTAGAAGAAAGCGTCCGAATGGAGAGTACTGACTGCAATTATATTCAGCGTATATTTGTATTTGTTTATACAACATAGTTTCATGAAAAATATCTTGCATGTCAGTTTGTACATCGTACCAATTAACGGTGTCAATTATCTACAGCAGGGATTCGTAATTACAACCCGAAAAGACATTATTCTAATGAAAATTATAATTAGCTGTGTTGTAAAACTGTAGTTTACTTAGAAATAAAAAGTATCTGATCTTTTAAAACAAGTTTATATTCCGCAGTTTATCATTAATTGTTACCGTTAACATTCCGAAGTAAGTTTATTAAATTAATAATGTGAAACATGCCAATTTATTTGTACGTTGCAGCTAGTGCACTTAGAACTCTGAACTCACCCAAAACGTGTCACGTTCTCACTAAACTACCGAAAAAGGTGTGTATAACTCGCGGATCTCTTGAATACGGGATGTTTCTTCACCAATTAGCAAGCAAGCATTACTACAATAACCAAGAGGGGGCCAATCGAGTCAGGGCGCTGAGATGTGACTCATTTCTTGAATCATGTATTGAGAATTTTGAAAAGCTAAAAAAATCCCGTATTCAAGAGGTCCGGGCGTTATCATGCATTTTTTTCAAATAATGTGTCATGTTCTCACAAATGAGGACCGTTTGCCAAACAACTGTCAGTTTTCTTGCAACATTGTCACGTCTGAGCAGCCAGATATGTATAAAAATATGTTTAACTCTTGTGCGTCAATAGCAGCAAAACTGACATGAATAAATTTGTAACTGGTGTTCAAAGGTTAACTCCCATACCAGCTATTGTAGTTTTTTTCAGTGAATACAATTCATTTTGATCAGTGTTCCCCATTTGTGTGTTTTTCTGTTGTTCAATCATATAAATATATCTGACTGCTTGCTGTATATAAAATAATATGATATGGTTTAATTCAATACTCACGGGGAGTTAATTTTAGAATTAAATTGTCACCCAATTGATTTGAGGGCATACGAATTATATTTTACGTAGTTACTGTTTTCCAATGACTGTACATTTGTTTATATGATAGATTCATTGTTATTATAAAGAAAGTACAGGACCTGTTCAGATAAGTGACGACTCTCTTTTTACTCTTTTCTGCTTATTCATAAGTTTAACCAACGTTGTAATTATTTACGAATGAGGAAATATAAATTTCCGGTTAGTACAAATTGCCCGTACTATCTCCTGCAACTGACGCCATATGTACAAGTTGGAGTTAATTAACTGCAGATAACATCTGACTTGGTGTTATTTTAATGTAACTAAAACGGCAGCGTTTTCATCACTACAGACTGGCGAGCAAAAAACAAATTGTCCGCCAGTCCGATGCCTCCAAATGAATTACGGGATTTGTCCATAATATAAATTTTTATATGATGAAGTTTGACCTATAAAACAGGAACTTGAGATGATGGAAAATATGTTCATCTAGAATATCACGAAAGAATAAACGGCGGGATTTCATTTCAAACGCCGAGTATAAGTTATTCCCACCGCTGTCGTTTGGAGAAATGGTTTTTCCGGGAATAAACAGTAACACATTGCAGGTGAGATATACTAAATTCATGAAAATTTCGTCGAAAAACGTTCTCTTCGATAAACGTATTATCCGAAAAACGTTTTCAAAATAACGTTTTTTTTTCGAAAAACTTTACGGGAGTCTACGGGCCCTAGACTAGGGCTCGTCCAAAATTTTACACACTTTCCAGAGTGGAATTATATTCGTTTTTTTTTCTAAAAAGTCATTGAAGGTTAGAATCAGCTTGACATATCATCTCCGTTTACACTTCCAGGCGTCTTATCATTTGTATTATATTCTTAATCTCAAGGTTAATTACAGAAAAGTAATATGTAGATTACACGTGTTATCTTATCAATACAGTTCCAAATTAAAAGTTTCACAGCTATAAGATTGACATAATTAATAGAACTGAATGATCTATAAAATAAATTGGAACTACGCGGCTGATAATTTGGATCAAATACATAAAAAGATACAATGAATTAGATGCCGCGGCACTCGATCGATGATTTAATGCAATATGGTTACAGGGGTAAAATAACGAGCTTCTCGCTTTCTAAATTTTGTGTTCAAATAAACTGAAAAACTAGAAAAGCGAGAAGCGCGATATTATACCTCATACTGGTGTGGGTAACGTGCTTGTCACCGAGTTGAACGGTTCTCGTTGTGTTACGGCCCATAACTTATGGGACTCGTCAATATCCGACGCGACGGGTGACCCGTCACGGATCCCGTTCAGCTCGGTAAGAAACTCTTTACCCACACCAGTACTGCGAAAATTTCTAATACTAATCACTTCCACAATTGAAAATTATACCTGTATATATGAACCTGTGTGAATGATGTACAATTATCAGCTGGGAGATTATTTGCGATTTTTGTGACAAGTCAGAATTTGTTACGGATTTTCTAAAATTTCATTTTGCCAGTAGGCTGACAACAGCTCCTTGCCTTTATTGGCGCAGTCATAGTCTTGCATATTGACATTAAACAGCTATTTAACAAGCAGTCAAAAGCTGTCATCCCAAATTCCTTCGCAAGCATATTTTACTTATTTGATGTGGATGTTTAACCGCTATTGTAGTAATAATGTGTTTTCGTTATTTTGCATACTGACATCCAAACACTAACTAAATAGACTGGTCATAGAAGTAGAAGAGCAATGTTGTTAACTCTTCGGCGTCATCGTGTGATGATTGTCACACAACGGCCTATTTGCCCTCACACCTAATTAAAACGGGCGCAAGTCAAAAATCGCTTATAGACGAGTTTCATCAAATTTTAAGACGAAAATTTTGAAATAAAAATGAGGGATAATATTTTAACAAAATCTTCCTTAGATTACTTTGGAGACATCTGTCAAATTTCTTATTGGTCTAGATGGATTCTTCATGTTGGACTACCACGTAAAACAGTCTTTACAAAGAATCACACAGTTTTACCCTCTGGAGTTAAGAATTCTTACATTTTTTTTTAAATTTTTGGTCTTTAACAATTTTAAAACTTTTTATAGAGAAACTATCAGACCTTTTAATGACTCCTGTATTATCTTACGGTGCACAGAACTCGGTAAAGTTCAGAAAAAAGTGAGCTGGCCTATCGAACTCAAAAATGAAAATAAGCTGGCCTAAACTGGCCTATCGTGCCCAAAAATAAACATGGGCTTACTTGTCGAACTACCCAGCCAGCTGTTGCCGAGCTGACAATTTAACTATCAAAATATGCGCATAAAATAAATAAAAATGGACCTGAAACTGCTGAATGGAAATTTTGCAGTATTTTGAGTAATTTTATCTGTAAGTTGGAGCAATGCAAAAACATCAAATTTATTGCGCAAAATGAGAAATCCCGGTAAGTTGTTTAAGACCAAATTAAATCATTTTTCATGACACTAAATCCGCTTCGTTTGATTACATGGATTATCAACTCAGGATTATGTCAATTAGTTTTAAAGTTTTCTGATCAAAGCACGTCGAAAAAAGCCTTCGAATACGAATATATTTCCGGTTTGTGGTTAAAACTGGAAAATTACCACAGATAATTTAATATTTCGACCGCAAAAGTTAACAATCCTTGCTGGAATACGTGAAAAAATACAACGTACAAAAATTAGTTTCTCTGTATCATATATGCGTTAATACTTACGAAAATGGATGAAGGCAATTACGGTATGTACCACCAATAACGTCACAAGTAACAAAAGTGGGTATCATTACTTACGCCAGAGATCTTACCAAATATTTAGATTACTCGGAAATCTCAGGTATATCCGTGATGACGGCGGCAACTCGGCTGTTTCACGCATTTTTTGACGATGTCGGCACAAATGATGCGTCACTTAATCCACGATCAATTCCAATTCCACGTAACTTTGAACACTCTGAATGTCAAAATATCGTTGGATTCAGAAAAAACACAGGGGGCCTCAAAAAAGGGCCACATTCTTATATTCCAAAAGTGCCAAAAATGGCCCGTACTCTGAAGTGACCCTTATTTTGAGAAATCCCTTACCTTGAGAAAACTTACTTGAGAAATAAGTTTTGAAATAAAGTCAAAAGATGGCCCTTAATTCGAGAAGTGGTTCTTACTTTGAGGCCTCCTGTAAATTTCAAGTCTATTCATTATGTCAAATAACTTATGTGATGTAACTTATATCATACATTAAACACATTGAAAAGCGTTTGTCCATATTTGGACCAATAATTTTTTTGAACAAAAAGCGTCCCTTATTAAGCGGGTGTAACGCACGTATAACGCTGAAAAACACTGTTTTAAAAAGTTTGAATGCCAATTGGCACCATTTATCAAACGTTTAAGTCAATCTACGGTATTTCACTGATTGCATTAGTCCGCCACGAATGTCTAAGAATATATCTTCACAAAAATGTAACAAGACTTGAATGAACCCCTTGGACCAATGACTCGTTTAACTTACTTGTGGTGGATTAGGAAATTTGTCTGGCGGGTTATTGCCGTGTTGTGTAACAAGCCCGATTTGCGGTTTTTGAAAATCGGAAAAAAACCTCAATTTCCATTTTCGGTATTGGAACCTTCCGTTCCGATTTACTGTAATTCCAAAAGCATATCTTAATGCAGTTGTTTAAGCCACTACCGTTTTTTTTACGAAAATGCATGAAAAAGTTTTTCGGTGAAAACACAAGAAAAATTTTCTCCGAGCAAACGCAATCAAACGCTTTTCAGAGAAAATTTTTGCGAAGAAAACGTTTTTTTCGGAGAAAGTATCTCAAATTTCGGTTGTCGAAATTGGTTGTCGGTGCTTAATTTGACGGGATTTTGCCAATCTTCGTGTCCTTTGTAAGGCTATTTTTCACCGCGTTAGTCTTAACGCCGATACACCGTGTATCATACACGGGAAGTTTTCCGGAGCAATTGATGTCCACAGAAAAAAAAAGTTTTCGGAAAAAAGTTTTCGGAAACAAGTTTTCCAAAAAATTAAAAAAAACGCGATGCCATATTTTAATTGTTATCTTTAAGATAACATAGCACCTCTTATCTTGACATAAAAAATGTGTCTTAATGAGTGATGATGGCGCATGCTAGTGCCCTTATTTAGCCCTTAAGTTGAGGGCCTTAACCGGAAATTTTTTTCTCATATTTATAGATTGAATGCCAGTCATTGAACTGGTATAAATTATATCGTATAAGTGTTTAGTGTAAGTTTAAAATTGTAGATTTGTTGACAGTTTATCAATTTTTGTTTCTTTGAAGATTTCTAAGACCTTTTACAAATTCATTACACCAAATCATTTTGGATTTGCTAGAACTTAAATTTGAAAAAAATGACACGTTTTTGTGTTAATCACGACTGTAGTTCTTTGATGAAGAAAAAATTGGCGTGCTAAAAGAGCGGCCTTAGTGTACCCGAATATGCAATTTGTGTTCCGTTTCTTTCATTTTCCTCGTACCATATGAAACATGCGTTCTTATAACTGAAAGTACATCGTAAAGCGTTATAATAAAATAGCCGAAATGAAAAAAAAGTGTCTCATCAAGGCACGTGTGCAACTTTGCCCCAACCTTCATTAATCCGTTTTGGATTAGTATTAAATTATACATATGGGATTCATCGACTTTCCGTCGTAGATTAGTACTAACATGTAAAGTTGATGCTCGAATAGTAATTACAGCTTGATCGTACAAGATATTTAGATTTGGTGTGGTGAATCAAGACCTACCGGAAGATTTTTCAATCTGAGCGCTAATCGAACTTTTAGTTTATTAAATTTTTGGGCGGCCCAAAAAAGTCAAATCAAC